>JAGPOY010002234.1:16132-29149 GCA_018983105.1 Silene uniflora | reverse complement strand
ATCATCGGGTACCCTTAAGGCCAGTAGACAACTTTTGGGTGTCTACAATAACCCTGTAGTTATGTTTGGTTAGCTGGCTGCTTGTGAATTGCGAGTCAATTATATCTCTACTTGCAGAATACGATTGAAAACAACGAATTACTGCATAATTATATTCGTGACTCAATATATAAATTTCTACGTCTCAAATCATATTTAAATTCAATTGTTGTCCTCCAACAACAATTGAAAGGTAAGTTAAATGAAAACAACGAATTACTGCATAATTACTGCATAATTATATTCGTGATTCAATTTATAAACTTCTACGTCTCAACTCATATTTAAATTTATAAATTTCTACGTCTCATATCATCGTCGTGATTCAATTGTTGTCCTCCAAGATCAATTGAAAGGTAAGTACTGACGATGTGATGGGTTCGAGGACTTTAACAATGACCTTCGAACTGAAAACGAAACGGGAAGAAATTCCGTGTACGATTAGATTTGAATGCAGAGCCAGGCAGCTGAATTCCTTGGGTGAAAAAAGTTAATGGAACGGGCCTTGAAAACATTTCAATTCCTTGGGTGAAAAAAGTTGATGGAGGAGTCGAAAGCCGTGGTAGTGGAACAATGCAATCGAACGTCCAGGCACTTTCGTTTCAAAAGTTGGTTTGTCGCAATGTATGCTAGAACGCATTAACATATCTAGAAATTCACTTAACAACAAATAGCATGTTTAATATTCTTGTCCCCAAATAACTTATTGACGACAATTAGTTTCAAACGAGTACGAAAATGATAAATAGTTTAATTAACAGTCTTAAAACCGAAAAAAATTAACAAACGATCAAAAAGACAGCCAGCTATAGTGCTATGCCCAAACAGCCTTCCAAATTGTGTCTCGAATGCGAATATCCTGCTCGAAACATGCAGCGCCATCAACTCGAGAATGAGAGACAATAATTCTTCACCAACACAGTCTCAGCTCTACTTCGAGGTAATCATGGCCATGCTTAGTCTCTACAACTTCATTCCGTTCAACTTCAATCCGTTTCAAAGGATGTTTCAAACATTTGACCATATCCGCCAATTTATTCACCAAAAGCTGCAAAACAACAATTGTATGTGAGTTCAATAACAGAGATAGAGTCGAATACACGGCTCATGGCTAATAAACTCAAATTAGAAGTCAATTTGTGATGATTCTGGAGGTGGGATCTTACAATGGTACTCTGTTAACTTATAAATGTTCGACATTCTTTTATTAACCTTGTAACGAAAGGATACACATTAAGAAGGGACGGGGCTAACGGAACTACTCCCTTGACCATCCCTTCTCCACCAAATCTCTTCATCCAAACAAAAAATCTGTGTTTGGTGAGTCCTCGAGACTCACACGTTACCATGACTAGTGCCACCACAATTTGCATAAAGAAAAATCAGCCCCCAATTCGACTAAAAGTAAACACATAGAAAGCGAAAAAACATAATCTTACCTCAACTTTCAATTTATGATGGTCAGGCTTAACTCGCAAAGAAATTATATCAGGGTGGCAAGTCCAGAATAAACCATTTAAAAAAGCAGAAAGCGAGGAGCTTGAGAGTTCCCAATATGCCAGATTTAACTTCAGCTCTCCGATATCACAAGGGGGTCCAAGTTCAGTATTTCCGCTTTCTTCTGCTTGTTCTTCTTCATCATCATCAGACTACAAGAATACAATCATAAGAGTTTGTTAGCAAAGTTAATGAAAACATAAACTCATAGTCTAATCTAAACAATTATACGCAGCTCAATATGTGATTACTGATACCTCCGATGATTTGTCGAACACGAAGATATTCAAAACATTGCAGCTGTCGAGTCCTTTCAAGAGCTTCTTCAATATGAAAAATCGGTCAGTATCAAAATAGCAAGCCCTTGTATTGACATGGATGTTACAATTGGCTTGACTATGAATGGTGATAGATGAGGACGGGTCTATCTTGCCATCAAATTTGAACTTATTCAAATTTGGAGCATCAATCACAACATTTAACAAATTGTCGCAATTATTAAAGCAAATTTGTTTAAGGTGGGTATGCGATATTTTGATATTCTTAAGCATGTCACAGCCACTAAATTCTAATTTCTCTAGCGAGATAAGTTCAAGTAGTAGTTCAGCAAGATCCTCATCCGTAATAGAAAGACTAGTAACGCTTAGATGCCTCAAATTTCTCAATAAACCAGGATTTGAGATAATCGGCCAAGGGTTCACACCGATGGTATTGTACTTAAAAGTCCTAAGACTAGAATTCTCGAGAATGACTCTCCCGTCTTCAAGTACTTTTCCATCAATGTAGAGATACTCCAGTTTACTATGACGTGGAATCACTAAATTTTTAATGCCAGGACACAATGAGATACGCAAGTCCTTCAGGTTCAGGCAGGAACTAACAATATGAAATAGCATACGCTCCTCTACTACGACATCACGTAAACCCAAAAACTCGAGAGACACGAGATCCAAAGCTTCATAATAGGGTATCTCGCCATTAGCAAAATCAAGATGTGTTAACGACTTAGCACAAAACAGCATACGGGGTAATTTGTAGTTAGCAAGACTACGTTCAAGTGCAATTTCCGAAACTTGGTTACGCACGGCTATCTCAAGCCACTCATCAACTTTGCAAGCCAACAGTAAATCAGTAGCCGGAAGATCAAGGCTGAACTTCGTTACTGGCAGATTTTCCTTCAAATAATTTTGTATTCTAGTATCTATATTTTCTAAGTATCTTGGAATCAATTCCATTGGAAATTTATATTGATAAAATTCCAGATTTGGGTTCGTAGCGAAGATTTGATTCCATCCTTTCGACAAGACGCTAGTTCTATATGCATCGTCCATATCCAGACAAGAAATAATACGACGTCTAATAGAATCCGGTAAATCTGAGATCCTATCCGTAGAATTAAACTCCCCATGTTTCGTGTTATTGCAATCGCTCATCATATTCTCTGAGGAATTTCGCCGAGTAGAGGGTAAAACTTCAAAAAAAAACTCGAGATTATAAGAGTTGAAGAAGTTGATTGAATGTGCGTATTCAATGAAAAAAGAGGTTCGTATATATAGTCGAGTCAATTAGGGTTTAGCAAAAATATACGATACAGTTTTGTTATACAAACAATAACCTAAGGATACAAAAACTCTAGAAGAAGGAAAGTGTAGAAATTACAATAGGAAAGTGAATTAGAAATAATATCTAAAAACAAGATATGGAAACTAGGTAGGTTTGTCATAATCTCCGCACAAGATATGGTAAATCCGTTTTAAAGCTTGCGAGTTTAAACCAAACCAAGTCAATTTCAAAAATTACTTTCGCTGGTTCTAAAAAACTTACCTTTCAATTGTTGTTGGAGGACAACAATTGAATTTAATTTAAATATGATTTGAGACGTAGAAATTTATAAATTGAATCACGAATATAATTATGCAGTAATTCGTAGTTTTCAACCGTATTCTGCAAGTAGAGATATACTCATATACATCCGGTTGCATGTAAAACGAGCAGTTCAATAAATTGACTCGCAATTCACAAGGAGCCCAGCTAACCAAACATATCTACAGCTCAACAACTAAAGAAGCTGTTCATGTAAATAGAACTCGGAATTTCCGGTATCACAGGAAATCATGAAAAATCAAACTGATAAAGTGCAATATTGCGATTGAAATTAACGGTACCTGTCAAATGAGTGTGACTGACTTACTGCACGAGACTTACAGCGCCATCAACTCCAGCCCGAGAGACTGCAATTCTTCACCAATACAGTCTCAACTGTAAGTCGAGCGAACTTGACTTGACGAAATCAGAGCAATTAACTTGTATTTAACTGAATCGGGTATCATTTTCACTGAGGAATTGCGAAATGCTCAACTTGTATCTAACTGAATTTCACCTAACATAATAAATTTGGATTTTCGGAAAATAAATAAATAAAACTAACTGTACGTCGAGTGTCCCCAAATGGTGGCATCAAAATAATCTCGGTATGTCATTTGTCCCGTCTTATAGCATACCACTTGCTGTCGTTCTAAAATTTTACATTACAATTGTTTTATACAGTAATTTTTACTTATTTATTTATGGTCAATTTTTCGGATTCATCTTTCTTCAGCACAGGAAATTCCATGTACAATTAGATTTGAATGCAGAGCCAGGCAGCTGAATGTACGATTAGACGATTACTGATTGAAAAGCGAATATTATAATGTTTGTGTTGTGACAATGATTTCGAGACTTGTCAAATGCGGACCAATCGAAAAAAAACACTTACAGTTTTTTTTTTTTGGTTCGAACAAACTTACAAACGAATGAAAACAATTAGAGCAAATGTATAAGCAATCAGAAGGGACTGCCTGGTATGTTCTAAAAATAGTGTGCTTGAAATCAACGTTCTATCGAGTATCGGCCTGTCAAATGAGTGTCAATGTCGTACTGCATGAAATTAATGTTCTGTCGTACTGCTATGTCCATCACACTTGCAGCGCCATCAACTACAGACGGAGAGGCTGCATTTATTCACCAACACAGTTTCATCTTCACGTCGTGGAAATCAAAGCCACTTGTAGTCTCTTCAACTTCAATCCGTTTCAAAGGATGACTCAAACATTTTACCATATCCACCAGCTTATTCAACAAAGGCTGCAAAACAACAACAGTGACTTCAATAAGAGAGATAGATCGGAAAACAATACTCATCGTCAAACTCGTTACCAAGCATATTAAGCCTAAATTTACTTTGCTGATCCATCTTTATTAAACTCAAGTTATAAGTTAATTCGACTGAAAATAACACAAAGCAAAAACAAGGCCATACCTCAACTATCAACTTACGACAGCTAGAATCAACTTGCAAAGAAATTATAGGAGGGTGACAAGTCCAGAGTAAACCATTTAAAAAGGCTGAGAGCGAGGAGCTTGAGATCAGTTCCGTATATGAGTACAGGTTTAACTTCAGCTGTCCGATATCACAAGGGGATCCAAGTTCAGCAATTCCGCTTTTTTCTTCATCAAATTTGATATCATCATCCGTAGACTTCAAGATCACAATAATAAGAGTTTGTTAGCAAAGCTAATGAAAACATAAACTCATATAGTCTAAACAATTATATGCAGCTAATTTGCGATACCTTAGATGATCCGCCCGTCAACAAGATTTCCAAAACATTGCAACTATTTAGTCCTTTCAAGAGCTTCTTCAATTTGAAAAAACCGTCAGTGTCAAAATACTCGGTGTACGTATGGATATGGATGTTACAATTGGCTTGACTAGAAATGGTGATAGATAAGGACGGGTCTGTGTAGCCATGAATTTTGAACTTCTCCAAATTTGGAGCATCAATCACAACATTTAACAAATTGTAGCAATCAGAAAAGTTAATATCTTTTAGTTGGGTATGCGATATTTTGGTATTCGTCAGCATCTGACAGCCAGTAAACTCTAATTTCTCTAGCGAGGTGAGTTCCGGTAGTAGTTTAGCAAGATCCTCACCTGTACTAGAAAGACAGGTTACAAGTAGATGCCTTAAATTTCTCAATAAACCACGATTTGATGTAATCGGCCAAGGGCGGTTCTCGTCCTGGATATTGTACTTGAAAGTCGTAAGACTAGAAGTCTCGAGAATGACTCTCCCGCCGTCTACAGGTACTTTTCCCTCAATACAGAGAAACTCCAGTTTACTATAACACGGAATCACCAAATTTTTGAAGCCATGGAAAAATGAGAGACGCAAGTCTTTCAGGTTCAGACATGAACTAACAATATGAAATAGCATACGCTCCTCTACAACAACTCGAAATAAACCCAAACGCTGGAGAGACACAAGATCCATATCTTCATAGTAGGGTATCTCGACATCAGAACAATGAAGACGTGTTAACGACTTAGCACAAAACAGAATACGGGGTAATTTGTAGTTAGCCGGACCTCTAAGGTAAATTTCCGTAACTTGGTTCCGCACGGCTATCTCAAGCCACTCATCAACTTTGCAAGCCAACAGTAGATCATTAGCCGGAAGAGCAAGTCTGAATTTCGTTATACGCAGGCTTTCTTTTGAAAATTTTTGCATTCTAGTATCTATATATTTCAAGTAATTTGGAATCATTTCCGCTGGAAAATTATAGTGAAAAAAATCCAGAATTGGATTTGTAGCGAAGATTTGATTCCATCTTTTCGACAAGACGCTGGTTCTATACGCCTCTTTCTTACCCAAATAAGAAATTATACTATGTATGATAAAATCCGGTAAATCTGAGAGCCTATCTACAAAATTAAACTGCCCGTGTTTTGGGTTATTGAAATCGGTCATCGTTTTCTCTGAGTGTAAAACTTCCATCTAAAACTCGAGAGTAAGAGTTGAACAACTTGATTGAATAATATGTGTGTATGTCATTAATGAATGAATAAGGAGGTACATATAGTAAAGCGAATTAGGGCTGAGCACAAATATACGACACGCTTTTGTTATACACTAATAAGTAATCAATATATATCTATCTATCTAAGCATTTTTCGAGCAACGTGATTGGTTGAAAAATATAATAAGAGGTTTAAGAGGTTTCAAAATAAAAATAGGAAAATAAATTCTTCTACTATTATGATAAGAACTACTCGGTCTCCACCTCGCACAAACTACTCGATTTAAAAATAACTAATAATCTGGTACGAACGGCTTATTAGTGGAAGAATTCCAATATAACTAAAAGTCTACAACATTGTACCGACGTATCCTACGTTAGTACTCCTATATATTCAAGTTTCAATTTACATCTTGCACATGAAATATTTTCCTTCCTTTCACTATATTTTTGTTTTGCTCTTTTTTATTTTTGGAGATTTATGATTTTAGTTATTATTACTAACATTGGTTAATTTGTATATATCGATGCAGGTCGATGAGAAATTGTGCGAGGAACATGTTGAAGATGATGTACGAATTTGACACTGATGAAAGTTAAAGAAGCATATATATTTACATATTTTGTTAATGAAGGTACGGTAAACCATTAACGTTTTAAATTTATTCTTTTTCTGAGATCAAAAATAATTTATACTTTCATGAATCCGTCTCTATTATTTGTGTTAACTTTATTTTCATTTGTCGAAAGTATGTCGTAGAATTGTATATAAATCTATACAATTAAGAGATGGAGTGGATATGGAACAAAATTCACTTGATGATAGAGTTTGTTAGTGTTGCGGACTTGCAAAACTCCCATGAATCCAGGTTGATAAAATCACGTATTACTACCTTTGCCAAAATTCTAACACCATGTTTTCTAATATATGGAGTAACATGTTTGGATTATTATCTTTTTCAATGTATAGTAGTCTTAGTTGACTCAAATGAATAAGATTTTATAGAGCTAAATTTTATCAGTGGCGGATCTTGGTGAAGAAGAGGGACGAGTTTACAACTATGGATGATTGTGTGTGAAAAATTAATACTTTATTATTAGGCCAAGCTGGGTAGCCGGATGATACAAACATATTACACAGAACCTACTCTTTATGTTACGAAAATTTCGATTAGTTTATGGCAGAAGATTTTTTATTTACCAAAATTTTCAATTAGTTTACGGCGTAAGTTTTTTATTGAGGGTTGTACTTTACTTTAGACTGAGATTGTATTTTAGTTACTGCCGAATAGAAAAAGAGTTGTAATCAAAATTGTACAAAATTTGTCATCAAAATTGTACAAACTACAAGTTTCAAAGTCAGCATGTAAGATGTGTCCAGATTACTATCAAAGATTTGTATAAGGCTGGACATGAACAAGGGTTGTCGAGGAATAATGGCCATGGGTGCGCAGATGAAGATATGTTTATTGGCCCCAAACAAGTCTTTCACAATATGACAAGCTCGATAGGCAATGCAGCATTAATAGGTATTAGATTACCACGTTTTTCATAGCTAATAAAATTCGATTTTCAATAGATTTCAAATAGAAGAAACCGACTTTTATCAACGGTCGGAAAAACAAATACTAAAATCAGAGTCCGACTTTTATAAGAGAACCAAATATTTGGAACGATTTTAGAGGTTGGCAATAAATTATAGGAAATGATAAATACAACCCTCAGGGTTGTATGTAAGGAGCTATAAGAGGAAATAAAAGCTTAATATTTGTATTAATTGCATTGAGTAATGTGTAATTTGATTTATAATTCCTAAGTTAATACCCAATATAATGCTTAAATACAACCCTAAGGGCTGTATTTAACATTACCCATAAATTATTAATAAAAAAACACTTACCATTATGGTGAATGAAATCCAATATGAAAGACTGCATTAAAATATGTAGAAATACTCAAACTAATTGATGTTCTGTAATTTTACTAATCGTAATATTATTGGCGCCTTTTGGAATTTGTACTTAAACGGTTGTTACCAAATACTTCGTACACAATTATATAATCCACCCTCACCTTTGAGCTATAGATGTAAAATAAAGTACGAACGACCTCACAATATGTGTACAAAGTTTTGAGTCTCAATGATACCCTCATTTGCGTTAGAAAAAGTTGTCAATTACTCCCTTTGTCCCGGTCATTTGTAGTTATTTGGTTTTGACACAAAGACAAATAGAGTGTGAATGATCAAATTGTCCATCAACTTCTTTCTTAAAATAGAAAGGACAACAATTAATTAAGACACTTCAATATGAAAAAAAGGCAACAAATGACCAGGACAGAGGGAGTACAATTTATAACAAAATTTTGAGTCTCAATAATATCCTCATATGCGTTAGAAAAAGTTGTCAACTACAGTACATTTTAAGGCCAAGATTAACGCAGCATGAGCAAAGGTATGAGCAAGACTTGGGCTATAACTATGAGGCTTATAAGCTATGCATATGTATTTAAATGAGTCGGGTTGAACACTTGCACTACAACTCTATAAGCAATAGAGTGGAAGAGAGCCCTATATCTGAAACTTTAACCGTCTTATTGCCTTAAAACCTGAACTCAAAATTTTAGTTAGTAACTAATTTTCTAAAGGTATTTAAGTTTAGGTAGTCAGAATGTTATTGGATCATATATGAGAAGATATTACAAGTGGCCCGTGCATCGCACGGGCATTAAGTCTAGTATATATATATAAAAGAGAGTTTTTTCAGGCATTTCTATTGGCTGATTGATTAAAATATTAATAAAACTAAAACAATTATTAATCTGATAAGAAAAAGATTTTATTATTTTTATATACCTATAAAATAAATATATATTAGAATAGGAAAGAAATAAATATATATCTAAAGAATATAAAATAAATTCCATATATCACGTTTATGAATAAAAATAAATTCCATAAGTTTTTGGAAATATATCACGTTTATGGAATAAAAATAAATTCCACAAGTTTATTATTTTTATATACCTATAAAATAAATATATATTAGAATAGGAAAGAAATAAATATATATCTAAAGAATATAAAATAAATTCCATATATCACGTTTATGAATAAAAATAAATTCCATAAGTTTTTGGAAATATATCACGTTTATGGAATAAAAATAAATTCCACAAGTTTTTGGAAATATATCACGTTTATGGAATAAAAAAAATTATAGTTCTCTATAAATAATACATTCATCTCTAAGAATAACAAGACTAAGCAAATACAACTACCTCCCTGTCCCATGTGTATATATAATCCTTCCGTAAATTAGGAGATATGATTAGTTGCATGTTTTTGGCTCTTTTTCTTCTTAATTTTTTGTTCTCTAATTACCCTATTTACGTCCACTTATTTTGTTTATGGTATTAATGTGTATATTGTTATGCTAATCAGATGTTGCTTATTTACACCATAGAAATATACTGATAATGTAATTTGGTAAAAATTTCAGGTGAATATGAAGTTGAGTGCATGTATAACACGGTTTTTCAATTCAGCGTGGAACAAATCTTCAAACGATGATTCTATTGGAAAAGGTAAGCATTCAAATTAATCCGCATTATAGCACCATTCAAACATAAATATAAAAGAATTACTAACTCTAAAATAGTTGATTTTATTTAATGTCGGTAATTAACAGAAATCATGGCGGTTGCTATTGTAATAGAGCACACTGTTTTGACTCACTTGGCTTAAAAAAATCAGTGTGGTTGGCATAGACTCAGTGCATTCTAATACTACAAAGAGTTGGATTTTTTTTTTAGTATCAAAACAATTTGCGGTAAAATAATTACCTTAACTCAACTCTATCAAAGAAATTTAAATTCCTGTTTTTTACATACATATTAATGTATTATATGCTTTTTCAAAGTTTATTCTTTTTTTCACTTTGGTTGGTTATCACAAATAGGCCTAATGTTTCGTGTTATTATATGTTTGTGTTGCTTTCATCACTTAGTTGATTATGTTTTCGGTTGTTATTCGAGGATTGAATGTGACTAATAAATCGATCGACAAAGGGCAAATTAATGCATGTAAATATTAGAACTTCACTTGTGTAATGTTGTGTAGTATAATGATGTAGATAAAGTTTCTTCTGCGTACACTTGAATGATTTGGCGTACGTCATCTTCTTTATACTAAATCGGTTTTATGTATGCCAGTAGTAGATAAGGGGGCATAAACACCAAGACAATAAGGACGAGGATGCACTGGTATTATTGCTACGTAACAATCCTTAAATACGAGTGCAACGGGGCAGTAATGCATATGTTTTTAGTTAAAATATACATACGCATACCATATTATGGTAGATATTGATCTACTACCTGGACTCCTGGAAGTATGTAGTTGACAAGAAATGGGAACTACTCCCTCCGTCTCGCAATTGTTGTCCTTTGGTTTTGGCATAAAGACCAATGAAATATAAATGGGACAATTAATAATGACAAGTGAAACAAATTAAGTGTGAAGATCAAATTGTTCATCAAGTGTATACTTAAAATAGAAGGGATTACAAATAATTGAGACACCCCAATTTAAAAAAGATAACAAATGACCGGAACGAAAACTTGCTATTGTTTGTACAATTTGTGTTGCATGCAACCTAATATATAAGAGTACGACTCTACATAGCATAAGAGTCCATATTTTCATCAAGCAATGACTAATATGTACTCCTTAGAATGTAGTCTATTAATGTTGTACTCGGTATCCTTTGAGAATTTTTTTTCTTTAGTGGAAAAGATATTTTTAGCACTAAAACTTGTGAGAGACGGTCTTTCAATAAGTTATTGAGAGACCATGCCTCCGTACCCTTTTATTTGTATTTTGTACCCTCTTATTGTATTTCGTGACCCTTTTATCGTTGATCGTGACATAGTGATTTCGTATCTATTTACATGATAAATGTACCCATTTTTATCTTTAATCCTAATGTGTACCTATTTTATTAGGTTTAGTACCAGTTTTTCTTAAATTTGTACATTAGTCTCTCAATAAACTTATTGAGAGGCCGTCTCTTAGAAGACTTAGTCTATTTTTAGAGTTTGATTTTAATTGAAAGCCTATTAGTATAAGAAGCTCAAGTCATTAAAAAATAAAATATATGAGTTTCATTAGACTATATGGAATTCTTTGTGAGGAACTCTATGAGGCCGTGAAGCAAGTTGTATTTTATTATTTACATGGCTGACTACGTTGAATGATCTTTCTAAAGTTAACAAATTAATATCAATAATGGATAATGGATAAAATTGTGTAGGTCAAAAAAATTGTATCGTATACATAGGTACGGAGGGAGTATAATACATACACGGTCGAGTAGAATATGGGTTGAGTAGATCAATACAGATTATGATCAAGTTAGGGTTCGAAACTTCGAATACAATCACATCTAAAAAAACAGTTTTTCGTACAAAAGACATTGTCCACCTCCATGTATCCTTATTAATCATCTTCATCATTGTAAAAATATAATATGACTCTAACGGGAAATATGTTTTAGAACACTATTAGTTAATCAATGTATAACCTTCATCCACGCGCTTGCCTATCTCATTAATTTTATTTTTCACGTGAAAAGTTACAACAACTCACAATATGAGTTTGACTGAGTTTGACATGGACACAAACATTATACAAAGACAACTAACTGAAAAGGATGTTTATAAAAGTAATCAACAAATTAGCAACTTACTCCGTATTACATTGTCCATTTGTACGTAATACGTATAACATCTAAAGTTAATAATTTTGACGGAGCTCGGGCAATTCTATTGGCTCGAGATTAAAATAATAATAAAACTAAAAAAATTACTAACTTAAAAAAATAATTATTAACCTAAAAAGATTTTATTCCAAACAATCATGTTTTTGGATAAAATTCAAACAATTACTCGCCTTTTCAAATCCTATACCGCCTAAGACAAATTTCTTTGAAATCTTATAATTAAAATAACATTTTCTTCCAAACTTGACACCACATCTTTAAAAAATACCGCTTTTATTGTCACAACTAACAAGGATATGCAACTTTCGGCGTCCCTACACCTAATCTAATCTAATCCAAAAAAAACTACTATGTTGTATTGAAGTTTGACTTTCATCTCCATCAATGAACCAATTCTGAAGTTACGTGTCTACTACATTGCAACTTGAAATTAACAGTTGTATTTAGTTACTCACCAATTGTAGATATATCGATAGCAACATGCAATTTACCTAACCACCAACAGAAGACAAAATTATAATTGATCTAACAGAATCAACTGATTGAGGGGGACTATCAAAACATCAATTGAATATTTTTTAACAGTATCAAATGATTGAGACGGAGACTATAAAAACATCAATTGAATTTTTTTTAACAGTATCAAATGATTGAGATGGGGAGTATCAAAACATCAATTGAGTTTTTTTAAACATTATCAAATGATTGAGACGGGAGAGTATCAAAATATCGAGTGAGTTGAGTGTTCGCCCAAAAAAGTCCATAGCAATTAGAGGTGAGTCAATTTTTACAAGGTCATCTACCGATTAGTCAAATTTGATAAACCATTTGACATAATTATTTGACTTAAATTTTAATT
>JAGPOY010002234.1:0-15250 GCA_018983105.1 Silene uniflora | reverse complement strand
CAATTGAATTTTTTTTAACAGTATCAAATGATTGAGATGGGGAGTATCAAAACATCAATTGAGTTTTTTTAAACATTATCAAATGATTGAGACGGGAGAGTATCAAAATATCGAGTGAGTTGAGTGTTCGCCCAAAAAAGTCCATAGCAATTAGAGGTGAGTCAATTTTTACAAGGTCATCTACCGATTAGTCAAATTTGATAAACCATTTGACATAATTATTTGACTTAAATTTTAATTTAAGTTTCGTATAAAAGGATTTAGTCACCGCAACATCATCTAAAAAATTAAAATACCACTTTTACAGATCATTTACCATTTAATTAATATGAGACGGAGGACTCCGTTTAAAATAATATTAAAGGGTCCAAACAATTGGAGGAATGACAAAATTGAACCCCGTGCAACGCACGGGCAAAAAATCTAGTAAGTAATAATACAATAACCTAAGGATACAAAAACTCTAGAAGAAGGAAAGTGAATTGGAAATAATATCTACAAACAAACAAGATATGGAAGCTAGGTAGGATTCTCATCATCTCCGCACAAGTTTTGGAAACTAGTTAATTTCAATTTCACCCGAGCTTGCTAGTTTAAACCGAACTGAGTAATTCACAAGTACCAAGCTCAACAAACATAACTACAGCTCAATAACTAGAGCACCTGTTCATGTAAATAGCACTCGAAAATTTCCGGTATCAAAGAAAAACCAAACTGATAAAGTGCATATAGATACAATAAGAAAGGCCGCCTTTCGCCTGCTAAGAGCCTTACTAAACTGTTTACTGAAATTGCAATATTGTGCTCATAATTAACGGCTGACCTGTCAAATGAGTGTCAATGTCGTACAGCACGAGACTTGCAGCACCATCAATTCCAGCCCGAGAGACTGCAATTCTTCACAAATACAGTCGCATCTATACGTTGAGCGTACTTGACCTGAGGAAATCAGGACAATTAACCCGTCAGTATGAATGGTGAATGGTGATAGATAAAGACGAGTCTAGTTCGCCATCAAATTTGAACTTTGTCAAACTTGGAGCATCAATCAAAACATTGCATAAACTATTAAACTGCAGCAATCATTGAAGCGAATATCGTTTATCTGAGTACTTGATAGTATGATACTCGTCAGCTTGTGACAGCCCCAAAACACCAAGTTTCTAGCGAGATGAGTTCAGGTAGTAGTTCAGCACGCAAAAGCCTCGTCTGTGATATCAACAGTAGCGATGTTTATAAACCTCAAATTTCTCAAAGAACCATCCTTTTATGTAATCGACCAAGGGTTAGCGCGATTAGAATGCTTGGGTATGTAACAAAACACCTTAAGACTAGAAGTTTCGCGAATGACTCTCCCTTCTGTAGGTAAAGTTTCAGATATGTCGAGCAACTCCAGCTTACTACACTGAGGAATCACGATACTTTTGAAGCCAGGGCAATCTGACAGCTGCAAGTCTTTCAGTAACAGGCAAGCCGTAACAATGTGATCACATACGCTCCTCGATAATGACATCACATACTTCCAAAGACTCGAGAGACGCAAGATCAATGGATTTATAGTAAGGTATCTCAACCTTTGTACATTCAAGAATCCTTAACGACCTGGTTTGGGGTAATTTGTAATCAGTAACACGTGTAAGAACAACTTTCTCAACTTGGTTTCGTGCTGCTATTCCAAGCCATTCATCGACTTTGCATGCCAATTCTATGCAGCTTTTCGGGAATGCAAGTATGAGAGCGTCTTTATACGCAGGTTTTCTTTAGAATTTTTTTCCATTCTGATATCGATATATTCCAGTAATGCTACAGTAGTTCCGTAAGAAAAACCATAATGATTAAACTCAAGAACTGGGTTCGTAGCAGAAATTTGAGTCCATCTTTTCGACAAGATGCTGCTAGTTCTATACGCCTCTTTAGTACCCACATAAGAAATGATATGATGTATGATAAAATCCGGTAAATTCGATAACCTATCTATCCTTCGAATTTAATTGCCCAGACTTTGATTTCTTGCAATCAGGTAACATTTTCAGTCAAGAATTTCATCGAACAGATGGTGTGCACACCTTAAATGTGAAATTCACAATTAGAATTCCTGTCTGATTAAAATAAAAAAACCAATTAGCAAATACGCCAAATTTTGTAATGAAGATATTAGGAGTAATTTCTTGAAAAAATTAATCGGGAAAAATTTATATAAATGTTTTTTTCGGTGTCATATGAAGTGCAAGGGCGCTACACGCTAGTACAATAAATGTATTAATAGATTCGAACCTATGACCTATTATCAGGTTATCACTTTCTAGGCCTCTAGGCTAACACGAGTTCGGTTTCACCAATACAATCGCGACTTCACGTCGAACTTCCTTGCAAAGGATGTCTCCAACAACTTGCCATGCCCTGCAGTTTAGTAGTTTACATATCAAAGGCTGCAAAACGGCCAATATAGGGTAGAAACTCCGGTTTGCAGGACGACATGGGTCCTTAAAGCATCAACTAAAAGCGGTTCGTAGCAAACTTTGTCTGAGAGCGCGATAAGTCAAAATAGATACTACAATATTGTTGAAAGAAAGATGAAGTCAATCTAACAATTCGACTGAATATGTCGCATTGAAATACCAATTTCCGGAAATTAAACTAGACATACTCCGTATAGAAGTATTTCGTTTTGTCGAGAACAGTATTCACGAAAAAAGGGTAAAAATAGGCAGAAAGGATAACACATTCACCAACCAACAACCGCGGCAATCATTTAGTAAAGTTCCTGATAGTACTCAGTGCATCACGCTCACCGCGACTAGTTTACCACATTTAGTTGAGTAATTTGTCTGATTAGGTGCTGCGACTGTAACCATCACTTATTCAGCGAAACTGATTGAAAAGCGAATCTGGTAATGTTTGTGTTGTAACAATGATTATGAGACTTGTCAACAACGGTTTGTACCGAAAAAAACAAAAACAGTGTTTTTTTTTTTGAACAAACCAGAAAACAATTAAAGCAAATATATACACAATTGCACCTAATAAACACAGTCGATGATAATTTGGTCGTTTACCAGATTGAATTTGGCTATAACAAATTAACAAGAAATTTTCGGGTATCACAATAAATCAAGAAAAACCGAAACTGATATAGTCCATATAGATACAATTAGAAAGACTGCCTGGTAATTGGTAAGTCCTAAAAATAGTGTGCTTGAAATCAACGTTCTGTCGGCCTGTCAAATGAGTGTCAATGTCGTACTCCATGAAATCAATGTTCTTCACCAACAAAGTTTCATCTGCACGTCGAGGAAATCAAAGTCACTTGTAGTCTCTGCAACTTCAATCCGTTTCAAAGGATGACTCAAACATTTTACCATATCCACCAGCTTATTCAGCAAAGGCTGCAAAACAACAACAGTAAGTTAGATAAGAGAGATAGATCGGAAAACAATTCTCATCCCCAAAGAAATTATAGAAGGGTGACAAGTCCAGAGTAAACCATTTAAAAAAGCTGAAAGCGAGAAGCTTGATAGTTCGCAATGTGAGTATAGGTTTAACTTAAGCTCTCTGATATCACAAGGGCGTCCAAGTTCAGCATTCCGCTTTCTTCTTCATCAAATTCGGCATTGTACAGATATCGATGATCCGCCCATCAACAAGATTTTCAAAACATTGCAGCTGTTTAGTCCTGTCAAGAGCAGAGCTTCTTCAATTTGAAAAATCCGTCAGTACTAAAACAAATAGGCATTGTCCAGATATCGATGCAGGAGCGAAATACCTCTGTAGCTACGAAATTGAATGGTCTGCAGAAGATACCAGCTTTGTAGTCCATCGTCCCATTAGATTGTCTCTGTTTGAATTGATTGTCAATACATGTCGACTTTGACCTCAATTTCGTAGCTACATAGGTATTTCGCTAATGTCCAATTATCTGAATGTTACTGGTTTTACAGACTTTGTTGCTAACTACTTCAGACTTCAAATGAATGAACCACAAAAGCTTTTATCTGGATGACAACACTTTTTTGTGCCTTGTATCAGTTATATCGATTTGAACCGTTTAAAGCTTAAGACATATATGCTCGTCTAAGATAGACCAATTGTACCATAGTATTTTGGACAACTGTCTCAATTTATAAAGTGGTTTAAAAGTCAATGACCCAGCTATCGGTAGAGAATAGCCCTGATCAACACCAATATATGCACAAATGTTAAGAGTGGGGTATCTAATATTTTCTTACCTTGGATTACCGAAATACCCTTATGTGTGACCCACAACTTTCGTTTTCGTTGTCTAAAGGAGTAATAATAAGGGTAATTTGGCCAAGTAATTGGTTAAAGGAGGTCCATATAAAGAAACATAAACAATCAAATGAAACAACTCAAAGGAATCGGGGTTGTTGTGAGGGATTGGACTGGACGTTGGGTTTATGGGTGGACGATTCGTTGCCTCGCTCCTAACCCCTTAGCGTGTGAGCTCTTTGCCATTAGGGAAGGAATTAAGTATGCGATTAAGTCCAAGGATACTTGTATCATTAGTTCAGATTGAAAGGTGGCTGTATCTCTTATATGCTCTAACATTTCACCTTTGTGCCCCCTTGCTAATATTATTATTGAGTGCTGAGAACATCTAAGAACCTCACCTTTGTTGAAGATCCTTTTCGAAGGAAGATTAACCAACTTAGTAGCGGATTCTCTTGCTCGATACTCGCTCTATGACCGGTCCTCTTGTGATGGAAGCTTTTGTTGGCATTCTCCGCCAAATTTTGTTGAATCCCTTTGTAATATTGACTCGGATACTGTAACTTTATCCCCTAACCCACCCCCCTAATTTACTCCACAAACTTGGACTTTGATTTTTAATTTATTGTCCACTTTTTGCCAAAAAAAATAAAAATAAAATAAAACAACTCAAAACGATAAGTAAAGAATGCAATTGAAGAAGGGAATTATCTACTATTTGATCCTTTAAAGCTACAAGCGGGTTTTCCTCAAATTTCAAAAAATGATAACCTGGCTTATTGACGACGATTAGTTTCAAACGAGTGCCAAAATGATAAATAGTTTAATTAACAACCTAAAAATACCCAAAAATTTAGCAAACGATTAAAAACACTGTCAGCTATAGTGCTATGCCCAAACAGCCTTCCAAATTGTGTCTTGAATGCCAATATCCTGCTCGAAATAACGTTTCGTTAGCCTGTCAATGTCGTATTACACAAAAATGCAGCACCATCAACTCGAGAATGAGAGATATTAATTCTTCACCAACAGAGTCTCAGCTGTACTTCGAGGTAATCAGGTCCATTATTAGTCTCTACAACTTCAATCCGTTCAACTTCAATCCGTTTCAAAGGATGTTTCAAACATTTGACCATATCCACCACTTTATTCACCAAAGGCTGCAAAACAACAACCGTATGCGAGTTCAATAACAGAGATAGAGTCGAATACACGGTTCATTGTGTGAACTTATAAATGTTCGACATTCGTTTATTAACCTTGTAACGAAAGGATACACATTAAGAAGGGACGAGACTAAGGGATGGGCCTAACGGAACTACTCCCTTGACCATCCCTTTTCCACCAAATCTCTTCATCAAAGCAAAGAATCTGTGTTTGGTGGGTCCTCGAGACTCACAAGTTACCAAGACTAGTGCCACCACAATTTGCATAAAGAAAAATCAGCTCCTAATTCGACTAAAAGTAAAACATAGAATTATAGAAAGCGAAAAACAAAATCATACCTCAACTTTCAATTTGTGATGGCCAGGCTTAACTCGCAAAGAAATTATATCAGGGTGGCAAGTCCAGAATAAACCATTTAAAAAAGCTGAAAGCGAGGAGCTTGAGAGTCCGCAAAATGCCAGATTTAACTTCAGCTCTCCGATATCACAAGGGGTTCCAAGTTCAGCATTTCTGCTTTCTTCTTCATCAAATTCGATATCATCATAATCTTCACCATCGCCATCGCCATTGCCACCGCCACTGGCGTCGCCAGCAGCGTCAGCTTCATCGTCAGCGTCAGCGTCAGCATCAGTGTCAACGTCAGAGTCAGCGTCAGAGTCAGAGTCAGAGTCAGCGTCAGCGTCAGCGTCAGCGTCAGAGTCAGCGTCAGAGTCAGAGTCAGAGTCAGACTTCAAGAACACAGTCATAAGAGTTTGTTAGCAAAGCTAATGAAATCATAAACTCATAGTCTAAACAATTATATATATCCAGCTAATTAGCGATACCTTAGATGATCCGCGGATCAACAAGATTTTCAAAACATTGCAACTGTTTAGTCCTTTCAAGAGCTTCTTCAATTTGAAAAATCCGTCACTGTCAAAATACTCAGCGTATGTATGGATATGGATCTTACAATTGGCTTGACTACAAATGGTGATAGATAAGGACGGGTCTGTGTAGCCATCAATTTTGAACTTATTCAAATTCGGAGCATCAATCACAACATTTAACAAATTGTCGCATTCAGAAAAGTAAATTTGTTTTAGTTGGGTATGCGATATTTTGATATTCGTCAGCATCTGACAGTTAATAAACTCCAATTTCTCTAGCGAGGTGAGCTCTAGTAGTTGTTTAGCAAGATCCTCACCTGTAATATAAAGATTATTTACAAACAGATTCCTCAAATTTCTCAATAAACCACGATTTGAGATAATTGGCCAACAAGGGTCGTTTATGCGGTAGGTATTGTACACGAAAGTCGTAAGACTAGAAGTCTCAAGAATGACTTTCCCGCCGTCTACAGGTACATTTGCCTGAGCAATAAAGAGATAGTCCAGTTTACTATGACGTGGAATCACCAATTTTTCGAATCCAAAGCAAGATGAGATACACAAGTCTTTCAAGTTCAGACATGAACTAACAATATGAAATAGCATACGCTCCTCTATAACGACTTGACATAAACACAAAGACTCGAGAGACACAAGATCCACAGCTTCATAGTAGGGTATCTCGACATTAGTACAATCAAGATCTCTTAACGACTTAGCACGAAACAGAATACTGGGTAATTTGTATTTAGCCGGATGGCCCCGACCTCTAAGGACAATTGCCGCAACTTGGTTACGCACGGCTATCTCAAGCCACTCATCAACCTTGCAAGCCAACAGTAAATCAGTAGCCGGAAGATTAAGACTGAACTTGGTTATACGCAGGTTTTCTTTTGCAAATTTTTGCATTCTAGTATCTATATATTCCAAGTCTCTTGAAGCGGTTTCATTAGAAAATTGACAATGAGAAAACTCGAGAATTGGGTGCGTAGCGAAGATTTGATTCCATCTTTTGGACAGGACGCTAGTTCTATACGCCTCTTTTTTACCCAAATAAGAAATTATATGATGTATGGTAAAATCCTCGTTGTTACCCAAATAAGAAATTATATGATGTATGATAAAATCCGGTAAATCTGAGAGCCTATCCATTGAATTAGACTGCCCATGATTTGGGTTGTTACAATCGGTCATCATATTCTCTGAGTGTAAAACTCGAGACTAAGAGTTGAAGATCTTATAGATGAAAGACAACAATTAAGGCTGAGCAAAAATATACGATACGCTTTTGTTATATATATAATAGAGTCAATACAACAACCTAAGCATACAAAAACTCTAGAGCAAGGAAAGTGTACAAACTACAATAGGAAGAATTGGAAATAATATCTAAAAACAAGATATGGAAACTGGTTGAATTCGATTTCACCCGAGCTTTAAATAAAAGTAAACTCATTATAAAGCTTGCTAGTTTAAATCGAACCGAGTAATTTTCAAAACAATTGCGCCAAAATTTTATTGGTAAGATGAGGGAATATAATGTGAGTGTACTGGTTAGTAATGGAGCTTGATATTAGAGGTTTTTAAAAAAAGCTATTGCTGTTAAAATTTACTTTCTCCGTCTAGCTTAGTTGAGTAATTTGTCTGATTATTAGGTGCCCCGACTGTAACCATCACTTATTCTGCGAAAACTGATTGAAAAGCGAATGTGGTAAACTGGTAATGTTTGTGTTGTGACAATTTGGGTGTTTACCGGATTGAATTTGGTTATGTTAAAACAAGAAAATTTTCGGTATCATAAGAAATCAAGAAAATCGAACTGATATAGTCCATATAGGATACAATTAGAAAGACGGCCTGGTATTGTCCTAAAAAGAGTGTGTTTGAAATCAACGTTCTGTCGTAATGCTATGTCCATCACACTTGCAGCGCCATCAATTACAGACGGAGAAAATTTCATCTGTCCGTCGAGGAAATCAAAGCCACTAGTAGTCTACTCTTCAACTGTTTGTTGAAATTCCAGTTGAAAAATCATATATAATGTCGTGCTAGCGTACTGTCTAAGAGGTGGTATGGAGTTTGGTGTTCTGTTCCAGTTTTGGATTTTCGTCCTCGATACTTTGTGAAATATGGGAATTGTCCTTACCGGTATGATGACAATACTTTGAGCTTCCTAAGCTTGATGAAAAGCTAGAACTTTTAGTTGACAAATGGTAATGATCGCGGTGCAAAACCAAATACCGAGATATCGAATAACAGTACTGCTTGGCTTATTAAGTTAAAGAAAATTGAGTTTGATACTACTCCTTGAGGTATGAAAATTTACCCATTTCATGTTTAATATTATTGTCCCCAAAGGACTAAAGCCACCAGCGGGTTTTCCTAAAATTTCAGAAAATGATAACCTCGACTTATTGACGACAATTAGTTTCAAACGAGTACCAAAATGATAAATAGTTTAATTAACAACCTTAAAATACCAAAAAAAAAATTAACAAACGATTAAAAACATTGTCAGCTCGAAATAATGTTTTGTCAGCATGTCAATGTCGTACTACGCGAAACATGCAGCACCATTAACTCGTGGATGAGAGACTGTAATTCTTCACCAACACAGTCTCAGCTGTACTTCGAGGTAATCAGGGCCATGCTTAGTCTCTACAACTTCAATCCGTTCAACTTCAATCCGTTTCAAAGGATGTTTCAAACATTTGACCATATCCACCACTTTATTCACCAATGGCTGCAAAACAACAACCGTATGTGAGTTCAATAACAGAAATAGAGTCGAATACACGGTTCATTGTGTGAACTTATAAATGTTCGACATCCGTTTATTAACCTTGTAACGAAAGGATACACATTAAGAAGGGACGGGACTAGCGGAACTACTCCCTTGACCATCCCTTCTCCACCAAATCTCTTCATCGAAACAAAGAACCTATGTTTGGTGAGTCCTCGAGACTCACAAGTTACCATGACTAGTGCCACCACAATTTGCATAAAGAAAAATCAGCCCCTAATTCCACTAAAAGTAAAACATAGAAAGCGAAAAACATAATCATACCTCAACTTTCAATTTATGATGGCCAGGCTTAACTCGCAAAGAAATTATATCTGGGTGGCAAGTCCAGAATAGACC
This sequence comes from Silene uniflora, assembly GCA_018983105.1. Classification (NCBI taxonomy): domain Eukaryota; kingdom Viridiplantae; phylum Streptophyta; class Magnoliopsida; order Caryophyllales; family Caryophyllaceae; genus Silene; species Silene uniflora. The sequence goes on along the minus strand of JAGPOY010002234.1, from coordinate 5,845 downwards.
ATTTAATAAAGCTGAAAGCGAAGAGCTTGAGAGTCCGCAATATGCCAGATTTAACTTCAGCTCTCCGATATCACAAGGGGGTCCAAGTTCAGCATTTCCGCTTTCTTCTTCATCAAATTCAATATCATCATAATCTTCACCATCGCTATCGCCACCGGCTTCAGCTTCGCCATCGCCATCGCCATCGCCTTCACCTCCACCGTCACCGTCACCGTCACCGTCACCGTCAGCAGCATCATCATCAGACTTCAAGAACACAGTCATAAGAGTTGTTAACAAAGCTAAAGAAAACATAAATTCATAGCCTAAACAATTGTATGGAGCTAATTTGCGATACCTCAGATGATCCGCCGCTCAAAAAGATTAGCAAAACATGGCAACTATTTAGTCCTTTCAAGAGCTTCTTCAATTTGAAAAATCTGTCAGTGTCAAAATACTCGGTGTCCGTATGGATATGGATGTCACAATTGGCTTGACTACAAATGGTGATAGATAAGGACGGGTCTGTGAAGCCATCAAATTTGAACTTATTCAAATTTGGAGCATCAATCACAACATTTAACAAATTGTAGCAATCAGAAAAGCAAATATCTTTTAGTTGTGTATGCGATATTTTGGTATTCGTCAGCATCTGACAGCCAATAAACTTCAATTTCTCTAGCGAGGTGAGTTCCGGTAGTAGTTTAGCAAGATCCTCACCTGTAATAGAAAGACCAGTTACAAACAGATGCCTCAAATTTCTCAATAAACCACGATTTGAGATGATCGGCCAAGGATTCACGCCGTTGGTATTGTACTGAAAATACCTAAGACTAGATGTCTCGAGAATGACTTTCCCGCCGTCTACAGGTACAACTCCCTCAATATAAAGATCCACCAGTTTACTGTGACGTGGAATCACCAAATTTTTGAAGCCAGTGCAAAATGAGATAACCAATTCTTTCAGTAACTGACATGAACTAATAATATGAAATAGCATACCCTCCTCTAATACGACATAATCACTTAAAAGCAAAAACTCGAGAGACACAAGATCTATATCTTCATAGTAGGGTATCTCGACATTATCGCAATCAAGATCTCTTAACGACTTAGCACGAAACACAAAACGGGGTAATTTGTAGTTAGCCGGACCTCTAAGGAAAATTTCCGTAACTTGGTTACGCACGGCTATCTCAAGCCACTCATCAACTTTGCAACCCAACAATAAATCATTAGCCGGAAGTGCAAGACTGAATTTCGTTATACGCAGGTTTTCTTTCGAATATTTTTGCATTCTAGCATCTATATATTCCAAGTATTTTGGAATCATTTCCGCTGGAAAATTATGATGATCAAAATCTAAAACTGGGTTCGTAGAGAAGATTTGATTCCATCTTTTCGACAGGACGCTAGTTCTAGACGCGTCTTCCGTATACAAATAAGAAATTATATGATGTAGGATAAAATCCGGTAAATCTGAGAGTCTATCCATAGAATTAAACTCCCCATGTTTTGGGTTATTGCAATCAGGCGTCATGTTCTCCGAGGAATTCCGTCGAAACAGGTTGTAAAACTTCTGTCGAAAGTTAATGAATGAATAAGAGGTACATATATAGTAGAATTAATTAGGGCTGAGTAAAAATTTACGATACGATAGGAAAGTGAATTGGAAATAATATCTACAAACAAGCTAAGATATGGAAGCTAGGTAGGATTCTCATTATCTCCGCACAAGAAACTAGTTGATTTCGATTTCACCGGAGCTTGAAAAAAAAAAAAGTAAACTCATTATATATAAAGCTTGATAGTTTAAACCAAACCGAGTAATTTTCAAGAAATTTCGCGCCAAAACTTTGTTGGTAAAATGAGGAAATTTAATGTGTACTTACTGGTTAGTAATGGAGCTTGATTTAGAGGTTTAAAAAAGGTTATTGTTGTTAAAATTTACTTTCTCGGTTTCACTTAATTGATGGAAGACAACAATTGATTCATGAATATGATTCGAGACGCAGAAATTTATAAATTTAAATACTACTCCGTATACTACTAGTATAATATAATTACGTGGTGATTCGTGAAAACATATATGTGTCCCAATTTGAATGATCGAGTGTATTTCTTGCCTTGCCGATCTACTGAGTCAGGCACACCTGGATGCGTCAGTGTGATACGAGCATATTTTTGAGACGTATGAATAATTCATGCTAATAATATCGGTCTGATGAAATGTGCCCTCGGGGCGGGATTGAGTAATGGGAATACTCACACTTCACAATTACGGAGCTCAATAACTAGAGCACCTGGGGCAAAGGATGCAGCTAGGGGACGGGAGGATGGTTCTCTTGTGAAGGGTGAGGTTATGAGGAAGTTTATCCCACCAGGCTAACCAAATGAAGACTCTGATTTTTGGTTGCGTGTCAAGGCCCCATAACCAGTGCATGTCAACCGAGAAGGAGGGGGGACAAGAGTCAGACTTGGAGGAGGAGGAGTAGGCTGATCCTAAGGAGAACTTATTTTTTGGGGCAAGGGAAGTGGTTAAGATATCGGGCCTAGAGGTGGGAAGGGGTATGGCCAAGATAGTATTAGCAAGTGTCACGGGTATGTAGCACAAAATCAAGGGATTCAAAGGACCATTGCCCATCGAGAATGATGGTGCTTAGCCTCGCATCACAGGAGTAGGAGTTAAGGGGTCCATGGATGGCACTACGGAGGGGGCCAAGGTTAGACCACGTATCATTCCATAAGGAAATAGAGGATCTGTTACCAATGGACCAGATGAGGTGTTTCTTGAGAATAGGCCAGCCCACCCCCACATTTTTCCAAATATGGGATCCAGAACTGAAGGACGAAGGGGAAGGAGTAAGATATTTACTTCTAATGACTCGAGAGGCAAGGGAAGATTTGTCAAGCAAGAGCTTCCAGCACAGTTTGGTAGAGAAAGCATCGTTGAGGGGGCGGGAAGCTTTAACGCCAAGTCCACCAATGTCAAGGGGTTTGGTGACTAAATCCCAATTAGTAAGGTGGAGTTTATTTGCAGAATGCCCCGACCAAAGAAAAGTTCAGGTAATCTTATCAATGTCACGCAACACAGAGGAAGGGAGGCGAATGCACTGCATAGAATGAGATGAGATAGCATTAAGGGTTGACTTGATCAGACAGAGTCTTCCTGCTCTAGAGAGGTAGCGGGTTTTCCAGTTGGCGAGTTTCGACTGGAGAGAGTCGATGATGGGCTGGAGGTCAGATTTGTTGGGTTTCCTCCACTTAAGGGGGAAGCCGAGGTAGGTTCCAAGGCTATTGGTGCTCTTTATACCAAGAGAGGTCTCAAAAAGAGTAACATCTTCAGGTGGTGTGTGCTTAGAAAAGATGATCTTACTTTTGGCGCAATTGATTTTTTGCCCCGACAATGAGCAGAAGGACAAAAGGGTATCTTGGAGGGCGCACAAATTTTGCTCAGAGGAGCGACCAAAGAGAAGGATGTCATCCGCAAAGAGAAGGTGGGAGAAAGAGACTCCACCTTTTCCAAGCGGGAAGGGGGTCCAATCATTGTCAAGGCAAGATTGGTGTATACGGTTGGAGAGGGCTTCCATGCATATGATGAAGATGTAAGGGGAAAGGGGGTCGCCTTGTCTAATTCCCCTAGAGGGAAGGAAGCTAGTTGATGGGGAACCATTGAGAGTGACATTGGAAGTGACAGTAGAGATGCAACTCATAATGAGAGCAATGGTGTCAGAATCGATGCAAGCAGAAATCGGGCTTGTACGAATGAAATCCCACTCAAGCCGGTCAAAGGCCTTCTCAAGGTCAAGTTTGAGGGCAAACCACCCAAGCTTACTCCTAGACGTGTGCATTGAGTGGAGGATTTCAGAGGCAATGATGAAATTGGTGTCAGTTCCCCTACCCGGAATCGAGCTCCCTTGGTTAGGGGAGATAATGGTGTGCATGAAAGGCTTGAGACGGTTCACGATAATTTTTGTGACAATCTTATAGGTGGTGTTGCAGAGACTTATAGGGCGGAAATTGGAGATTGTTTGGGGGGATGGACTTTTTGGGATGAGGGAGATAGTAGTTCCATTGATGGCCTCGGGAACACATTTTGACCTATATATGCCTTGAATGAAGAGGACAACATCAGTTCTCACGATGGGCCAGCACCTCTTAAAGAAGCCAGCATGAAAGCCATCAGGTCCCGGAGCTTTGTTAGAGCCCAGGGAAAAGAGAGCAATGCGGATCTCCTCCTCAAGAGGGATATGGAAAGAAGTAATGGGCCGGGGTGGTAAGTGGACGGGGTATCGCGGAGAATACAGCATTTCTCAGAAGTGTAGAGTTTAGCAAAAAACTGAGTGATATGGAGATTAAGGGCATTATGGCCAACAACTGGCTGACCAACACTATCAACTAAAGAGAGAATGCGGTTAAAACTACGACGAAGAGTCACAGATTTTTGAAAAAAAGCAGTGTTCTTGTCACCGTCGACCAACCAGTTAATACGAGATCTATCTTTCCAATAATGATGTTCGTGCTCAAGGATACAATTAAGTTCATTGAGAAGGGAGTCGTTAAGATTTTGCAGGAAAGCGGAATGAGGGTGAATGCACAATTCCTTTTGGATGCCTAAAATTCTAGAATTTAACAACCTTTTGTTTTTGGTAATGTTCCCAAAAGTTTCAGAGGCCCAAAGGGAGAGTGTGTTGCCGAGGGCAGAGAGTTTTATAGGGACAAGGCCTGTGGAGTCAGACCAAGTACGGGAGACGAGGGGGAAGAACATAGGATCAGAGAACCATAAGCTCTCAAATTTAAAGGACTTACAAGGGGGGTAAGAGGGAATGGCGGTCTTAAGAATGATAGGGCAGTGGTCCGAGGATAGGCGAGTGAGGTGAGAATTATGGGAGTTGGGGAAATGGTGAAGCCACAATTGATTAACCCTCTTTACATGTCCTTCGTGACTGTAGTGTGGCTACCAATGTTTGGTCTCTGTTCAATGTGAAGCGTGATTTTTTCTCCCTAGACCTCCAGCCCTGGATTCACTCGAATTGCACTTCCATGAACTCCTCGTGGAATACCCTTTTTACCTTCATCATTTGGCGCCTGTGGTTAAGGCGTTGCGATCTCACCTTTTCCCCTTCCCCTCCCTCATCGCTCCGTAACTTCTGTGACAACATCTCTGCCCAGGCTTCTGCTTGGGTCTCGGCCAATACTGGCCCCTTGCCCTCTTCTATCCCTCCTACCTGTCAGCCCCCTCCACCCCTTTGTGACCGTCGTTCTGCCTTTTGCTACTCGCGTAGCTGGGTCCCTCCTCCGCTTGGTTGGCTTAAGGTCAACGTTGATGTGGCTTTTTCTTCCTCTTCTTCCTTTGCTAGTGTAGGGTGTGTTGTTAGGGATAGTGCGGGATCGTGGATTAGGGGATGGTCTACCCGTTTGTTTGCCCCTAGCCCATTCGTTTGTGAGGTGCTCGCCATTAGAGAAGGATTACGCTTTGTTAATCAAGTTACTAATAATATTGTGATTGCCTCAGATTGTTTAAATGCAGTGAATGCCATTGTGAAGCGGGACCATCCTTGCGGTCCATTTACTAACGTCATTCTTGAATGTAGGGAACAATTAAAGGACTCGCCTCATTTGAAGGTCGATTTTGAGAAGAGATCGGCTAATCAAGTCGCGGATGCCATTGCCCGCTTTTCCATGATGGATAGTACCGTGTGTAACGGTTGCTTTGTGTGGGATTGCGCCCCTCTTTTTGTAATTGACATTTGTACTAATGACTTTGTAATGGCTATCACGCCACTCCCCCCCGACCCGCCCCCATGATGTATTTCGAACATTCCCCTCTTCTATTTTAATTATGATGCTCTTATTTTCCAAAAAA
>JAGPOY010002233.1:11647-26897 GCA_018983105.1 Silene uniflora | reverse complement strand
TTTCTATCTTCTTATGTTATCCCTAGTTAAGTAAACATATTGGTAAGGGATTGTGTGGTATCCCTACATGTAAAATCTTAAGTCAGGGGGTAATAATTATATTTCATCACTAACTGTTATATATCACCTTTCAGTCAAACGGGAACAATACAAATAGGATGGAAGGAGTAGATCCCTCTAATCTGGAAAGATCCTAAACTGGGGTCACTCACCTGTAAAGTTTTTGAATCAAAACATTGTGCAGTTCTCGTTTACTGTGATTGACCTAACAAGAGTTCAAGTAGCCACAATTGAAAAAGTGAGATTGGAGTTAGAACAAACTATACACTGGTTTTTCGACGGTTACTAATAATATATATAACTGAAAGTACTAGATTCTTCAGAACTAACCAACAGATGCATGATAGCTTTTGGTACTGAATCCTCGATTATTTTCCTCACTATGTCAAAGTAAGATGACACTAGCAGTTTAGTGGCAGCTATTTCAGTTGCCTCTTGTTCTGATGGGGCCTCTGAAGATCTCAAAACTGTTGGAGGCTGATATCACGACAAGAATGTAAATGTAATAATTTAATATAAAAATAAAAGGAGCTGAACCAGTATAAAAGACGGCCTCGGAATGTACCTCTCGTAAATGAATAACAGATGAGGTATGTTCAATACTATACACAGGTTCCCGTGGATTGCTTCGAGGCGCTTCACGCTCCAAAGAATGGTTCTCATTCGCACTAAAGATGGACCCCCAAATGGAGCTAGCTGAATTCAAAATCAAATATCAAATGAGCAAGGTATCTTAAAATTCAATCAAATATGAAACATTAGGATCTCAAGACCCATAAAAACGAGAAAATGCTAAATCTTTTGAGGGGTATTCATCCAATTCCTGATCATTTCTTGCCAGCTTATCGCGCAGGTTTTTGTAGACCTGAATATTATTCATCCGGCATACAGTTTAGAGCAGGTTTTTGTAGACTTGAATATTCATCCAGCACACAGTTTAAAATCCTCTCTCTCTCTCTCTCTCTCTCTCTCTCAGGTTTTTGTAGACATGAATAATCATCCAGCATACAGTTTAAATTTTCTAGAAGGTTAAAGGGACATCAAGAATGGAACTACAACTACAACAATAAACCGATTCAATTTCCAAGGCCACCATTCAAATCCTTTAGTAAGCCATCTGATGCAGAAAATTTACAACAAGAAGTTGAAGCCCTAAGTTATAGCGCACCCACCACCACAAGGTCGCACCATACTCTGGCACAAACCCCAAGCGTCCCAAAAGAGGGGGGACAGGAGATAAAAAAACAAAAAAAAAAATTATGGAATCATTATTTACTACTCCATAAGAGATTCCAATACGACTCTTTCAAGTTCAAGCGCTATCACATGCAGATTTTGTAAATTTAGATGCCATAATAATTTTCTCATTACAATGTATACTATCACATAGAATATGGTGTCAATATTTAGAAGCAGCAACCCCAAGTTTCATGAAAAGTGCATATATTTATATCAGAGACGTCAGATTCTCAACAGCAGTACTTACACCCATGATGCATTACATCATACCCACTTGCACTATTTTCCCAATCCTTATAATAAAGTTGCTAAAATAACAAGATGCAAAAGTGACTTAAAAAGATAAGTTGCAGCTGCCATTATTGATATCAAAAAAGGGGAGATAGTTACCAGCTGTTCGATTTCTCTCTATTTCTGCATTTGCTCTAGCACCCTATTCATTAGACAGCAAAAAAAAAAGGTTTCATCTCACTGGAAAATAACCGAAAGAAAATGTGCTTTGAATGTTGGAGCTGATAACCAAAACAAGAGAAGATATTAAGCAGAATCTCAAAGCAAGAACGTCATTACACCTTATCCGTGATCACTCCATTGGGTGGTCGAATGTACCCATTGTCGGTCGATCTTACAACTGTTCTGGACCTTGAACTCCTTTCAGATGCTTGCATCGCATCAGTTTCTGCACCATCCTGATCCGAGATCATAGTAAATGTCATGTAGGAAAAATCCAAAGCAACTATTATATTAGCTGATTGAGAACTAGAAAGAGATTATACTCTTGGTCTAGACACTGGGACAGTTACTGTTGAGGATCTAACTTGCTGCTGAGCAGTTTCTAGTGCTCTGCTTCCCCCAATAAAATTTGGATGGGAAGTGTTTATGTAATCCATCTGTATATACAAATCAATATCACTTTCAGGTCAACATTGCATAAAAGTAGTAAGAAATTATCTTTTTACAAAAGAAGAAGAATTGGAAATATCTTAGTGTGTATAATTCTATATTGCACCAATAAATTTTATGTTTACCGAATAAGTGGCATCAAACGATGAACATATCATTACAACACACCTATACAGAGATTATAAGTATGCAGTGACACAATCAAAGCCCACATAATCAGGAAGAGATAAAATAGTGATTTACGAAGGAATACAATAAACATGTCCTTGTCTCACTTTCAGATTTGACATGTCACCAAATTCCTGGATTAACATTTTACGTGGTTGTGTAAATAAATATATTTTGATTTCTTTTTCTCTGTGTACAAAAATTTGTTTCCAGGTTGAAAAAGTTATTCCGGATTCAAATTATACTCCATAACTGATACTTCTTACAAATATAAACACATAACGCCTCCCATCTGATATATCAAGTACCTCCATCTCGATAAGTGCTGTAATAAGATCCTTCGTAGGCTCAAAACTGTGCCGCAAGAATCGGGCTACAACTTCATCAACTCGCCTTCTGAGAACAGGGTAACGTTGCAGTTCACTGACCATACAAGAGTGGCTCATCTAGGTTGACCAACACAAAAGTATTCTCACGTTAGACTACCATGAAAATGATGCACGCGAATTATATTCTGAACATCAAAGAGAAGCTTCATACCTTTACTAATTCGTTGTATATAAAACGTGCACACTGAAGACTAGGGTCTAACAAACGAACTATTTGTCTTCGGACAAGAACTTCAAATGGGACCTGAAATCTTGCAATATGAAGCAATCAAAAGCAGTAACAAGTAGAAAACCACAGCAGCTTGTCTAAATTGGAATGGGAGCATAGAACATGCTGAAAATTATGCACATATGTTGCATTCCATCCTAATAGTATGAGAATGTATTTCAGCCTTTCGAGTCCCTCCCATGTCTGTTGCTCTGTTAACTGCTCTGCTTAGACTCTTAACGTATTTATAATAATGGCAGAGAGCTAAAGTGATACCACAAAGTATCTGGTCAACTTGTCTTGGGCAAAAATGCAATAAGGCAGAACTAATGAGACAAGACGAGTTCCAATGTTTAGCAACAACTCAACAAGAAGAAAAAAAGATTGACCTCTGGAACAAATACAGCAGATCTTGGGCCCCTTGCATTCTGAATTGCAGTTCGGATATCGTCATTAGATAATCCATCACATGGATCAACCTCCTGAAACATCATCTAATTGTCAAGCTACTATTTCATTTGAATACACTGTCAATGATATGAAGAACTAAAACCCCATAAGAACACTCAAGATGCACAAAACAAACTCCGTTTAAACAAGATTATAATTTTTAATGTACAAGCATATTTCGGATTAAGTCCGCACACATATAGGAGTACAGACCTCCAGACTCTTCACGAAGATGGACTGGAATATATAATGAATTCGTGCACCGCCTGAAAGCTCGGAGGTAGAAATTTCTTCGCTTTTTCCCTCCACCAAAGAAGAAAATGCTGCATAATCAAACTTACACATTAGTCTAGGGGAATATAGATACAACTAGGGAAGGAGTCTTAAAAGGTCGAGCAGCTTCGGGGTAGGAGGGGGGACAACAAAAAAGATTATATATACCCATATAATCATTAAAATTAGTATTTTATGATGATGTTGATTTGCAAGGTACAGTTTTAATCTCAGTGTCAAAGGTTTGAAACTATCCCCCCTACGTTTTATTAAGGCTCGCTACTAGCCCACACAAGAGCATGTGCCTGCTTCAGCATATGACAAATAAAGGAGATAGTGATGCAGACTTCATGATATGGGTGTAAATCGTTGAGCCTCACAGCAAGAGGGCGGGGGCAAAAAAAGATGATATATACCCATATAAATCATCAAAATTAGTATTCCATGTTGATGTTGATTTCCAAGGTAAAGTTCTAATCTCAGGATAAAAGGTTTGAAACTAGGCCCCCTACGTTTTTTTAAGGTTCGCTACTAGCCACACGAGCATGTGCCTGCTTCAGCCTATGACAAGTTAAGGAGGTAGTTGCATTTGGACTATTTTCTTATAGTTTGCTTTACGTAGTACATATTCTTTTTAATTTAAATATTTTTATGGATTAATTTGATAAAAGGGTAAAATAGAAAGAAAATAATGATTTGTACGGAGCTTGAGCCGAGCTTCCATCAAGCCCTAGCCCCAGCACAAATTTCCAGGACGATCTCAATCCCATCCGAGCTCGAGCTCAAGATTGGCTCAGTTACACCATTGGCTCAGTTACACCCTTAGTCATGACCCATAATGAATTTCCCCGAGAGCTACATTAATATACTGATTCTAGCGCAGATAGTCTAGAGAGTCCCTTTATTTTGTTCCGTCATATTCATACGCCAACAGATAGCGAGTCATTGGCTCCATTGGAAATGAAAAATCTAAAGAATTTAGATAATTGGAAAAGAATATTAGCATTAAATACTACATGTGATTTCATACTAGCAGAATGCAAATTCTCACCATCGGAATATTTAGATAAGGTATTTAGAAGAAAAGTTCCCTTGTCCGCCTGCAGATAGCAATATGATCAGAAAGTAATAAGCGCTAATATATTAATCAGAATTACAGAGACTTCTATCAGAAATCTTCTCTCCACATCAATTTTAGTCAATATTAATTTATCAACTTATACAATATAAAAATAAGTAAAAAGCAAGGAAGACCTGGTTACAGAAAATTTCCTCCGGAATCAGATGTAACTATACACTCCCTCCATTCCATTTTTATTCTCATGCTTTCCTTTTTGGGATGATTTAACAAAGTGGGCAAACAACAGTTTTACTCTTTGACTTAAAAAGGATTGGGCACGATTAAATTACGATGGAAGAAGTAATAGCTATTTAAGTGGTGGCAATTTTGGAGGCTCACTCTTATTTCTTACGGAGTACTATATTTGGAAAGGGACAATTAATCTGGAAAAATTTTAGAAAGAGATGCGAACAATAAAAGTGGGATGGCCATGGAGGAAGAACTATTTTATAAGATAAAACAAACATTGGTTATGTTATCAATTCTATGCAACTTCACAAGATCAATGAATTTTCTTTTCAGGTACTTCAACATAGTTAAGCCACAGAGTAGATTACCTGAATTATGAACTAAATAACTATTGTTTAACTGTTAACTTACACTAGATTCAGGAATCTCTCTGTAGCTCATATATTCCCTTGACAGAGCGACTAACTGTGAGCTTAACCGTGACCTCAGAGCTGGGAGGCATTCTCTTATATGCTGCCCCAAGATCTACATAAATAATACAAAGTCAGCCAACATAAATTCAGGCTAGTAAAAACAATGCAAAGCACAACATCAAGGACAGCACCTGATTTAACTTCCTTGCCAACTGTGGAATACCACAACGGTCAGATAAGTTCACATACACCTGCGCAATGACACATTGAATGTTATACACTAATATCTACATGATGACCATATTGTTACGGGTAAGAATGGGTGGGATTGAGAACAAGATGGACTTCAATTTTAAAAGACGAAATAAAACATCCAGATGTTAAATCATACAGGGTGACTACGGAAGTATTTCTCTTCAGCTGCTAGTGCATCCTTTATGCTGCGATTAAGCATGATGTCCTGATCAATAAGGCAGAGATAAATCAAGACCAAAAGCGCCAACAAACTAAAGAATTCAGAAAATCACAGAGGTACATCTTACGCGACTACTATTTAAGATTTAGATAAACAGCGATTACCTCTTGGCTGCGATTTACAACTCCAACATAACCAAGCTGAAGAGGGATAACTTTTCCAAGTAACAAATCACGGGCATCAGTACCTCTATCCATAATATCTAACTGAAACCAAACGGAAACTTTTACTACAATTCCACATACAACAAAATGACACATGAAAACATTGACATCAATCCAACCTTTGTAATTACACCGATAGTTCGTCTTCCTGAAAATGGGGAGAAAACAAACTAGCTAAGTAGAAGTTTGATATAACGAAACTAAAAGCAAGAAAACAGGGTAAGGGAACGCTAATAATTTATTTTCACTGAACGCTCGATTGTCCACTGATTGAATGAGGTAAATACAATAAGTCAACAATAAGGCAAATATTCCTTCACAACTGCAGCAAGAACAAGAAATTAAAAGGTGAGAAAAAAAGGGAAAAGAGTATACCATCAGGGTCAGCACTTTGTGCAATCTGAAGAGCATCTGAGTTGGCCAAATCCGAATTTGCAGGAGTGACAGCTAATATGAGACAGTTAGGATGACGTATGTATTTCATTATCAAGGTGCGAATTCGTGCTTCAATATCATTAGGCTGATCACCAACTGGAACTCTCGTTATTCCAGGCAAATCTATCAAAGTGATGTCAAGAACATTGGGTGAGTGGATCGTCAAGCGTATTGTCCTCTCTGAGATACCCTTATTCGCTCCTGCTTCCCTCTCGGTCTCAGCCTTAAAGCAGAGAACGCCATGAATTAGTTCGCAGAGATAGTTAGAAACCGCATTTTCACATCACTCCTACCTTTACACTAAGCTGGTCAAATTAAACAATTGGTGTCTCAAAGACTCCCGCCTAAAACGAGATATAAGGGTTGGATTTATGATGCAATCTCGCCTATCGAGACAGAAAGAGGTTTACAGATGGGCGGAGATTGCATTACTTCAGCTGTCAGAAATTCCACATGTCAGCTGCTAGTCTGCTATTTCACTTACATTAATTCATTTGCTTCTATTCCATCATACTCCAACGCCAAATAATACTAAAATTTTCAGCTTCAACGAGGTTTAGCATATAAATTGCCAAACATTAACAAAGAAAACAAACCATTCAACTCGTCAAACAAAAAGATCCTTGTATCGCTAGGCCATCAATTAAATCTCATTAATTCCACGGCCAGATATCAGATTTCATCAGCTGTCAAAAATTCCGCATGCCAGCTGCTCGTCTACTACTTCATTCACTTACATTACCTCACTTTGTTCTATTCCATCATACTCCAACGCCAAATAATACTAAAACTTTCAGCTTTTAAAGAGGTTTAGCATATAAATTGTCAAACATTCACAAAACGATCCATGTATCACTAGGCCATCAAATAACGACGGAATCCGACCGCAATTAAACATAAGAAATACATGATGCATTCATTCAAGCTATTTCTAATGGATTCCGTCAACAGAAAGCACAATTAGAAGATTTAGAATCCTTACAATATCAGAGGTTTATCAAATTGATACAAATTCAATAATTCAGCAACTTCATTTACTCAATTCTGTTGCTTCCGTCGAACAAAACCTAAATATCAAAATTTTCTCGAATTCAAACAAAATTAAGAAAATACCTGAATTTCTCGACGAATTTGGGAGAAATCATAGAACTTCTTCCCAGGCAAATGCAAGAACTCGCCATACTCGTCAACACCATCGCCATTAACATCAACCTTAACATTAACTTCAACATCATTGTTCTTATCGTTATTACTATTGTTAACCGAAGAAGCGGTGCGAACGAGCTGAAGAAAGAGAGGACGGCGAGTAACGACGTCGTTTCCACGAGGAAGGAAGTCGCGACCAACAAGAGCTTCAATAACACTGGATTTACCACTGCTTTGGCTTCCAACGACGGCTACTTGCGGTAAATCAAGGTTTACTGTGTTACCTGACTGCGCGCATATATCTTGTAGCTTGTTCACCGCCGGTATCAACGCCTCACCTAACGCCGCCGCTGCTGCCGCCGACGTCGACGGTTTCTGGTGGTGCGAGTCGTCCTCTCCGACCATATTATATGATTAAATTAATGAATTTGATAGATTAAGAGGGAATAGTGATGATGATAAATTGAATTGAATTGGTAAATAGGTCAGAGGAGAGAGAGAGAGAGAGGGATTGAAGAATTGGGGGAGAGGGAAGTTGAGTTTCGTGCTCTCCAAACAAAACTTACTCAAGATTATTCACCGATGCCCAAATTGTTATTAGTAGTAAGTTCATTACAAACTTCATTAGCTTTCTTGCACAAAAGATTAAGAATTTAATCCAATAAATAAATAAATCATAAAGTAATAAATAATTAAATTGTAAAATAAACAAAAAAGACTATAATATTAATATATAGATATAAAATAATTGGAAAGGGTAGTTAAAGTTATAGGTTTGTTCAAAACCGGACAAAAACGTTTAATCCGAGTCAAATTAGGATATATTATGAAATGTAATCTGAGTTGGGAAGTATATCGAATAGTAAGTAGTAACTACTATATTATGAGAAAATCAATTTATGCTTTTTTTCTATAATGTACTTTATTATATTTTTTAAAAAGTTTTAAGATATATCATCGGTTTTTTAAAATTTTACCGAATACCCTAAATTTAATGAAAAATTTTTCAAGTAATCTAAATGCTCAAATTTTACTAATTTAAACGTTATTGTGTGTGTATTATTTTGTTTTTTAGTTCCTCCTTCATCCAAAACACATGAATGTTCAGTCGATGAATAGCTAACTTTTTATTGGCCTTCAAATTACGAAATTTTGAAATTATATTAATTTCAAATTTTTTGGAATTAATCATTTAAATATAGAATTAAATTAATTATTTGTTGTAGAACATTATAATAACGATAATTCTTAAAAATGTAGAATTAAATTAAGTAAGAGAAACTCGCAGCTTTAATGAGGGTGTGAGTAGGTCTCCTGAGAGGCGGTTGAGGTCTCCTGAGAGACGGTCTCTCAATAATCCTATTGAGAGACTATTGTACAAATTTAAGAAAAAGTGGTACTAAACCTAATAAAATAGGTGCACATCAGGATTAATATAAAATGATTACATTTATCATGTAAATAGATACGAAATCACTATGTCACGATCAGTGGCGGAGCCAGGAACTGAACCCAGCGGGGGCGAAAAATTTCAGCGGGGCCGAACGGGTAATGGTATAAGGGGACCTCAAAATTTTATCGGAATTTTCAACTAAAACTTTTGCGATTTCCATCCGCCAGCGGGGGCGAGCGCCCCTGCTAGCCCCCCCTAGTTCCACCACTGGTCACGATCAACGATAAAAGGGTCACGAAATACAAATAAAAGAGTATGAAATACAAATAAAAGGGTACAGAGGAATGATCTATCAATAACTTATTGAAAAACCGTCTCTCTCAAGTTTTAGTGTTCTTAATAAGTTATTGAAAGACTATTTTACAATTTTAAGAAAATAAGTACATTTATTATATAAATAGGTACGAAATTACTATGGCACGATCAACAATAAAAGGGTCACGAAATACAAAAAGGGTACGGAATACTGATCTCTTAATAACTTACTGAAAGACCGCCTCTTCTAATTTTTGTTTGGTTTCTTCCACTAAGTATCAACCACAACATTTATAAGACAAAATTATTCAATAGTAGTTGACTTAATAAACTGTGTGTGTGAGGTCTTAAACATATTATTACTCGGATTATTTTTTATGATGCAAAATGTATACATTTTGAATAGTTTTTTATGGTACGCGAACCTACTCACATACAAACACAATAAGGTAATCCTATAATCGGTTAGGTGTAGTAACCTATAATAACCAAAAGAATTTGATTTCTTTAAATTATATTTAAATGACTCCAGCAAGAGTTAAATAAACAAGAGACACTTTGATACAAAATGTCAACCTTGGAGAAATTTCATTATACCATGCGTCCATTTCCTAGTACTCCGTACAAAATCTGTGGTCTATGAGTCTATCACTGTTTTAAAAGGGTCACGAAATTACTATGGCACGATCAACAATAAAAGGGTCACGAAATACAAATAAAAGGGTACAGAATACTGATCTCTTAATAACTTATTGAAAGACCGTCTCTTCTAAGTTTTGTTTGGTTTCTTCCACTAAGTATCAACCACAACATTTATAAGACAAAATTATTCAATAGTAACCTAGGAGTATAATAACCAAAAGAATTTGATTTCTTTAAATTATACTTCGTATTTAAATGACTCCAGCAAGAGTTAAATAAACAAGAGACAGAATACTGATCTCTTAATAACTTATTGAAAGACCGTCTCTTCTAAGTTTTGTTTGGTTTCTTCCACTAAGTATCAACCACAACATTTATAAGACAAAATTATTCAATAGTAACCTAGGAGTATAATAACCAAAAGAATTTGATTTCTTTAAATTATACTTCGTATTTAAATGACTCCAGCAAGAGTTAAATAAACAAGAGACACTTTGATGCAAAATGTCAACCTTGGAGAAATTTCATTATACCATGCGTCCATTTCCTAGTACTCCGTACAAAATCTGTGGTCTATCACTGTTTTACATGCAATTACACAAAGGTGGAAAACAAAGATTAAGGAAATTAAACCCTTAAAACACGCGTGATCTCTGTAAGTCGAGAAATGAAGAGGTTTGGCTCCCAAATTGGGGGAGGTAGATGATGAAACTTGTAGCAAGGTGACCAAAGAATTGAACTTGTTAATTGTGGGATAAGATTAGAACAATCAAGTTCTGGGAAGTTAAGAGAAAAGAAAAGGTTCTTGATCTTATGATAGACGGTCTTTTAGTAAATATTATTGGACGTCCAATTACAAACTGAAGTAAAAATCGTATTAAAAATAATACCCCAAAACAGGTATAACATAAAAGGGCATATTGATATAAATGGTTATGATCTACAATAAAAGGGATATACACCTAACATAAAAACATGTACAAAATTAAAGGCAGAGTAGTCATTTTGAAGAGCATCCAGTGATAAAATGATTATTACGAGTTACGACTGACGAACAACATATAATAATCGACTATCCTACACATAAAGATAGATGTGCGATAATTTTACCAAGAATTAAAATGTTATTACTTTCACGAATCATGTAAAAGAGGCGGTAACAATTAGACATTACGATAATCTTCAAAGATATACGGTGTAACGTTTGACAGCCAGAAAAATAACTTTTTAACAAAGACGTGTAATCAAGTAGCAAAATGCTTGATGCAAAATGCTTTGATGCAAATCAAGAGTCATTACATCTATCACAGCCCCGACTGATTCATAAACTTCTACTGTCAAACACATACTGCAATAACTTGTTTTTGTTCGAACCACCATTTCGAACAAACATTATGTAGAAGATACTTCATAGATGAAATAGTACATCTAAAGGCTTAACAGATTACTGTCTGAAGGCAGAGATTGTTCTTATTAAATCCTAGATAAGAAGTAGAGTACGAATAGGCGCAGAACACCAGATAATCGTCACCATCAGTAGCAGGTTGAAGAATTTCTTCAGGCACTAATAACTCCGGAGTCCCTTTTGCACTGAGACAACATGTCAAGGTAGAACTGGCATCTGCTGATATCGCTTCCATAGTTGTTCAAGCACTGCATTGATAAACACGAATCAGACAACCGATACCCAATGGCAAAACACAAAAAATAAGATTTGGGAATGAAGGAACGTCAAGGTATCAATTTAAGGGCTGAAAAGACAAAGTACAAACATCAATACACTAGACAATTAGCAAAAAAAAATTGTGATTCTAATTAGTCACAAGATGCAAAACAGTGCTCCCTACATTCCATGTTTCCATTCATGGTCAAGAGGATCAGGGTATATTTCTCCCGAAATTTGTAGAAGTCGAATGGGAAGAAAGCAGACATCATTTAATCATCAAAGTCGAATGGGAGCTATAGACAGTATGAATGGGAACTATAGACAGTATTTGAAGAGAAATCAAATGCATTATATTCTAACTCAGGGTGGTCAGTGGTGATGCTTGAAGGTCAGCAGAGTAGCATTGACAGTAAAATTTTCGGAGGAACAAACATTCCTATAACATGGCTTTATAAATCCAACAGTTATTCTAGTTCCAGCTGCTGCTAATTTATGCCGTTCTCTCTCAATAATGAAAAGCAAATGGAACGTTCTGTAAATTAAAACTGAGCAGCGAGGGCAGGACAACTGTGTTAATTTCCAGATATCACTTCCATTTTCAACCATGAAGTCAGTGACGATGAACAACTCCTTGTATTCTAGATTACTGCTCAAACCATAAGTTACATTCTTATATGGAACCCTCTAGTTCTAGCCTAACATGAGCAATAATTAATGTTGAAATCATACGACTCTCAGATTAAGCCAGTTAAAAACATTTCAATAAGGATGCCATGGTTAAGGATTAATAGTTTGCACAAATTTCAATGTAATCAGCATAATACTTTTGAAAAACAAAGCCGGAATCACATACATCTTGGAAGGCCTTCGAGTGAGTTCCACATGCATCTCCGACAGTGGCAGCAGCAGTATATGAAGGTTGAGCAGCCGGAGGATCAACAATTTCATGTTGAATTGTACGTGGGCCCCACAATGCATCCACAACTCTGTGCGCCATAGCACTTCCAGTTGAAAAAAGAAAGCCTGGAACGAAGACCAGTCACAAGTTCAACAACCAGAAGGGCTTCTCAGTTCCCAACAGACTATAGTTTTAACAAAAAATCTACTTCAAGATAAATATCCATACCTTCAGTCACAGAAGATGCTACATGCCCGATCAAGGAGCCACCATTAGAAGCTGGTGCTGGTGCAGGAGCACGCTTAGCTGTAATATAATGGAGATAGAATAAAGTGATAAATTCACAGCAATATAACGAGCAAGCATGCATAACTTGTAAATGAGTAAAAATATAGCAATGCATTAAGTAACTTGAACCACCTAAAAGCGACAACAAAAATGTCCATTTCAGAACGGGAAGTTAGAAAATTCTTTTACATGATCTTGTGGAAGAAAGTGATTACGATTAAGCAAGGAAACGCGGTAGCCAAATTGGACATTAGGTCTAAGCCAGCAAAGATTAGGTAGTAATTTCTTCATTATTCCAAACAGAAATTCCAGTAATAGCTCAAAAGATTCTCGAACTTGAATTCAAGAAGCAAGAAATAACCTGTCTTAGGACGAGAGCTGCGAGTAGAAGAGCGAGAAGGACGGTAAGAAGAACGACCTGAAACACCATTAGAAGCCAATGCTTATGTCAAAAGATGAATCATGTAGATTGTTGATAGCTAATAATCATAGATCACGAAGTTTTATCGTAGTAATTAAAAGCAGTCATTGTCGAATTCATGCTCTATTTATCCTGAATTTTAGTCAGTTGATAAAAGTTTCAAATGCTTTCCAACGACAACAACAGTTATTATTAAGACATTCATACATGATTTGGCACTTTCATAACAACAAATTATCGGAAGTTAAATCGAATAACTCGTTAATTTAGGTCACTGATAAAACTCGGACCTACGCACGGCTACAAGACTATTCGTCCAACGCGATTATTAAGGCATTCAGACAAATACGAAGTACAAGAATTGGTACTTCAAATGATCATAACCTAAATCGAATCAACTTAATAATTATGAGCAATTACTAGGGATCATCGTCACAAAGATTATCAAGAAAACCGTATAGAATATCATCCGGCCACCATCCGTTTCTTGAACGGAAATAAAACACAATTACGAAACACGACAAAAACTCGTATAAGACCGTTGTATGTTGCGAGACGACGAGACATTAAATTACTTGCTCTATTTAACAATGTATTAATGATCAAATCAATAGATCTATGAAAAAAAAAACATAATCTAGATAAATATTGATAAATTTAGCGAATGGAACGACGATAGAAGAGAATTCTGCAGAAAATTGAAACGGAAAAAGGGAAGGAAATTGATAAGAAGATAGAGAGAGGAGAAAAGGAGAGATACCAGAAGAGCGACCCATATTCGAGAAGTTTGTTAGGGTTTGAGAGAGAGCCGCTTGGGCAACACGAAAACTGTGTAATTTGAACTCGGAAAATTCTGGAAGGGATGTGGGGGGGACGTCTTTATATAGCCGGTTAAGTGTTGTGTGATACCAAGTGGGCTTCTTCGTGGGCCTGGATCTGAATTATTTCATATCCGTATACGCAACGGATTTCTTTTTGCTTTCTTGTGAAACAAGCCATGAGAGTAGTATAACGGTATAACACTAGGCAAATTTAAATTATACTCCAAATACTAGTTTAGGTCCCGTGCTACAGCACGGGTTATTTGAGGCGGTAAAGAAGTTGCTTAAAAATAATTCTACTTTTAATTTAACATTATAATATAAGACGATTATATTATAGATAAAACAATTAAATAAGTAGAATTAAACTTTTAGTTATTGCTAATTAATAAAAGACTGATTTTACGCTGTGATATGTCAATACATAAATTATCATTTGATACTGTTAAAAAAAAGCAATTGATGTTTTGATAGTCCCCGTCCCAATCATTTGATAATGTTAAAAAAAATTCAATTGATGTTTTGATAGTCCCCCGTCTCAATTATTTGATAATGTTAAAAAAAAAAAAATTCAATTGATGTTTTGATAGTCCCCCGTCTCAATCATTTGATACTGTTAAAGAAAAAGCAATTCTAATATTGCAATATGGTACAATTCTATATTTATACATAGCATATTTATCACACCTATATTATTTTTCAATGTGAGACATATAACATACAATGAATTATACAATTTTAATATGTGCAAATTATATGAAATCTATACTCTAATGATAGCATTTTTTATCACGAACTTAATGGTATTATTTTCATAACTTTTTTAGCGATATTTTTTTGCCAAATGAAATGCAAAAGTTTTTATGTAAAAATTACAAATATTTCTTGAATATAATATAGGAAATATATACTATATACTTCTTTTTATTTTTAGTTTAATATTTCCAGAAACTGGACGCTCTATAATTTTTTAGTTTTATTAATTTTTTAATCCAACAACCAATAGTATATAGGAAATCTATAATATATATACTATAATAATAATTAATTTTTTAGTTGCAACGGGGTAATTAACTTATTTATAATGAAAAAACGTTATAAGGGTTTAATGTTTACATTTTTCGTCTAATCATTTGTTTACATATTATTAATATATATCTCTTTCAAAAAAAAA
>JAGPOY010002232.1:5345-20596 GCA_018983105.1 Silene uniflora | reverse complement strand
ACTTTTACGTACCTCTTCCTTACCTTTTCTATTTTGCTAATCTCGCCTTCAGTACTGTGCCACAGTCATCTATACTGTGGCATATACAAGCTGTAACTCTTGTGAACTTACAATCAGATTAAGTTTCTCAAGTCATAAGCACTTACTTGCATCTTCAATTGATCAAGTAAAGGAGAAAATTTTTAAGTACACCTAATTCACCCCCTCCCCCTCTTAGGTGTTTATCGTTCCTAACTCTTCTCTTATTTTTGGTGTGCATCGACACGCATCAAATTTTGGCGCCGTTGCCGGGGACGCAATTGCCCTATCTGTTTTTTGTTTCGTTAATTTTAACCGTCTCGATGAATTTTATTCCCCGGGGCTGTTCTTATCTCCTTGCTAGTTTTGTTTTGATAGGTCTTATAGGTCCTATCGGCGATGTTTCGGGAGAGCCCACTTATGTTCCGTTCACCGGAGCAACAGGTGGTATTTTGTGAGAGATGTGGTGTCGTGGGACACGATGTAGCTTTTTGTTTTGCAGGTTCTGACCAAGTT
Organism: Silene uniflora; assembly: GCA_018983105.1. Classification (NCBI taxonomy): domain Eukaryota; kingdom Viridiplantae; phylum Streptophyta; class Magnoliopsida; order Caryophyllales; family Caryophyllaceae; genus Silene; species Silene uniflora. The sequence goes on along the minus strand of JAGPOY010002232.1, from coordinate 20,062 downwards.
TGTGCCTATCGATGGTACAAACAAAGTCATTATGATTCGTTCCCACCGCGCAGTTATACACCACCACATCCGTACTATCAACGCGGCTTCCAAGAGCCCTTCATTCCCTTTTCGCCGCCACAACAACAACACCCCCCACCTGCTGTCAACTATGAAGAGATCGCTGAATTGAGGTCGTTGGTAGCGACCCTTGCTCTTCAAGTGCAACTAGTTAAAGAATCGAGAAGTGCCTCTATCGAGAGTCTTGTGCGTCAATTAGCTCAAGTGACAACCGAGCCAGATGAGGGTATGTACGACTCGGATTTAGAGGAGGTCTTCAACGTTGCTGCATACGACCAGTTTGATCGCGAAAGCCTATATATACGATCGGATGATACAGCGGAGGAAGAGGTCGACCGAGAGGTTAAAAGTGCTCGATCGATTTATTTCGAGGAGGAGGTGATCGATTGAGTAACTAAAACTACTCGATCGAGTGGTTTGGACATGGGAAGTACTCGATCGAGTACTTGCTGGTGATGAAGGAGTTCGATCGAGTGATCCAATTGCTCGATCGAGCACAGTAGCTGCGGACAGCGAAGATTCGTCATTCGATCTTGTCCTGACTAGCGATGAGAAGGTAAACGCAGATCGTTCCTGTTCAATAGAAGGTACTATCATTCCTTTTGTTGATTTTTATACGGTTAATTTTATGCCTTCCGTTAAATCATATACTGCTGTTGATTTGACGCCTCCGCCCCTACACGGGAGCAAGTCGGAGGAACATCGCTTTGTTTCTTCTTATACAGGTCTTGACAGGTTAGAAGACCCGGGAGGAGGATTTGAAGATTCCATTCCGCCTAAGAAGAAAGCACGACCAAGGGCTGATAGAGTCGTGCTGGATGCTGTGATAAGACGTTGTCTTTCCGCTGCTGTGCTATGGAGGACGGTAGTGAAGCTCATGGTCGCTGAAATAACTGCGTTCAGTCAGAAGCCTTTCTCCATTGCTTTTTGTTGAAGGATGACGAAAGAAGGTCGAGCTGGGAGCTATCTGAAACTAGCGCTTCTCGGGAGGCAACCCGTCTTTTGTTTTATTTTATTTTCAGACTTTTATTTACGTTTTTGAGACATTTGCAATCCTATTTTTGCGCATCTGTTTGGTACCATCACTGTTTGTCGCTTGCTGATGCGACAGTTATTCGATAGAGTGATGTATCTACTCGATCGAGTAATCATGCTCCTTAAAGTACTCGATCGGGAGCCCCTTATTCTCGATCGAGCAACTCACGTGAAGACTTCCTTCGATCGACTGTTCTTCTTCTTCGATCGACTGCTCTTCCACTCGATCGACTGGTGGCCGCTGGTATTTTTGGTCGATCGAGCCCCTGATCGCCTGGATCGGTTTGGGGAGGTTCGTGGTGCGCGATATCTTGTAAGTTCTCGACTCATTCTCCTTAGTTTGCATTTTCTTTCGTTTGCTTCGTACAATGGGGCCATTGTACAGTTTGGTTTGGGGAGGTTATGCATCTATATCTGTTCTGCATATTGTTTTTCTTGCATTTATGTTATCACGTTTGTATTTCCGTATGCATTGTTCGTTTCAATTCTAAAAAAAAAAATTTAAAAAATTCTCGAAAAATCAAAAAAAATCACGTTTATTTTTGCATGGATTGGAGTATTTTCAATGATGACATTGCTCTTTATCTTGTCTTTTACTTAAGCCTTGCACTTTCACTAATGGTTATTAGCTAAGTCGTACGCATATTCATCGACTTTTTGTTCGAATTTAGCTTACTGTTTAGACTTGACCTGATAGATTGGCAACCTACTTGAAAATTTCTAAGTTTTAGAGCCTTATAACTGGTGATATTCATAACCGGTTTACGTAGAAATTGAGAGTAGTACTCCTTGCATATCATGTATTATCAATTTGCACGTTTATGAAATTCAATTGCTTATTGCCTATATACATTCGGGTTAGTGGTTGGTGTCACATGCAGGGAGATGCTTACATTACCCTTTCTTTCATTTTACCCCATTTAACTCCACATTAGCCAAATTTTCCAGTTGCCCCGAAACTACAATCTAAATTTAGCCTACCCTTTGCTGAGCTAGTTAGTAGTTTTGTGGAATATATTTGATTGCGTCGGATTTTGGCTCGTATTCCTTATAATGGAGTGGGTACTTATGAAAAGAGGATGACGGATGGAGAAATGTTCGATCGAGTGCTTTTCTGCTCGATCGAGTGATTTTGGGTGTAGTATGTTCCTCGATCGAGCATTATTCTCCTTGATCGAGGGGATTTCCGCTGTTCAGCCGAAAAGAAAAAAAAAAAAGAACAAAAAACGTGAATCAAGAAAAAGAAAAGAAAAAAAAAAAGATTTTTCACTCCTATGCTTTATTATTATCATTTGAGGAGTATGTTCACTTTGGTGTGGTGAGTTGATGTGCCAAATAAAGGGCACTTATGCTTAATTTTGATGGATTAGAGATGGATATGTTCTATTTTGGTTCTGTAGGGTGCTAGCTTGGCCGCCCATACCTTCACATTTCCGAAAAATATTTTGCCTTTTCTTACCCATTGCCTCACTTTACCATATTATGTAAGCTCTCGGCTGTGACGGATCTCGTTTGGTTGGAATGTATGTGTACGGTAGCTAGAATTGTCTATCATATTAGTTGCATGCATGTTTATGTGGGTCGTAGTTTAGGTGAGCGTCTATTTCTCATTCTCTCTTACATTCATATGCTTACCCTTTGCTTCATGAGAGAAGAGTGACCCGTGAGAGTCCGATTTTGTTGGTCTTGCAAGGTCGATAGGTCAGCTTTATTTCTGGACAATTTATGGCTCGTTTGCGTACTGACTCGTAGCTCTAACTGTTGATTCTTGTTGCATTAAATTGGTTCAAGTAGACAAGTATTGCTAGCTCTGAGATGTATTCTTTTCCCTTAGATTCGCTTTAGCTGCATTTAGTTGCTTGAGGACAAGCAAAGGTTTGGTTTGGGGAAGTTTGATGCGTGCATTTTATATATACTTTACGGTCCATCTTAGCACGCATTTCTATGTCATTTAGGTGATATTATGTCGCTTTATGCCCCGAATATGCTACTTTGTACTTCTATTGCTATTTTGTAGGTACAAGCTGTAAAGTAGCGGAAATCGAGCCAAAACTGTCCCGAGCATGCATAATTAGGAGAAGGAAGAGTCGGAGCTGATTACCCAAGCATTGGGAAGCGTAAAACCGTCCCATAATCAAGTCAAAAGGCCAAGTTGTAGACCAAGCACGAACTAGTAGAAGTAAGGGAGCTTGGCAAGCAAAGGAAGAGCTTCACGCCGCTAGTACCTACTTTGGAGAGCCATATATCTACTTATACAACAGATAATAAAGTGATTCTAATTGGAGGTTAAAGCTGACCCTCTTAGCTTTCCAACGCCACAAAAATCGCTTGATTTCGATAAGTAACGAAGAAATGGCGGCCGTTTGAAGTTCAGTGCGCAAAGTAGGGATTACGCGCTGAGAAGTGTTCGATCGAGAACTTCTTGAGTTCGATCGAGACCCTATTGTGGTCGATCGAGTACTATTGTGGTCGATCGAGAGCCTATTGTGGTCGATCGAGTACTATTGTCCTCGATCGAGTGATTTGTTTAAATAATTATGTTCGATCGAGAGCTTATTGTTCTCGATCGAGTAGTTTTGAGCCGTGGGCTTTGGTCCATGACGCAATTAGGTTAAATTATGTTTTAAGTTTATTATAAATAGGATGATTAGGCCTCTCATCAGGGGACCTCATCATCGACGGGACGAAGGCAGCTCCTGTTCCACTGCTTGCTTTACTTTACAGATTCCTTCTTGTAATCTTTCTTTGCTTTTAATCGGTAATTTCGTTCTTAATCCCTTTTATTCTGTTTTCCCTTCCCCTTATGCTTTATTCTTTCCTTTTAATTATGCGTAGCTAATCCGCCTTGCTAGGACTTAGGTGACCCATGTTTATGCTAGGATAGTAATCGTATTAGGTTGCGCTTATAAGATCTATGATGTTTTGCTGCATAAAATTGTTTTAGCCTAATTGAGTCGACGCAGTTAGACTATTGACCGTAGTAAGCCTTGACCTAGACCGAAAGGTTGGAAAATGTGAGACTCGTAGGAAACATTAGGACACGGTAGTGAAGGCGAAAGCTAAGCTATTTGTGTTTTAGGGCGAATTAAGGACCGAAAGGTGACGTTCGTTACCCTTAGATCGTATTTGCAATGACCCGAGACTTAGATTACTTGACTTAATTAACATGGCGAACCGACTGTCCTAGTTACTCTCTTTCCCTTGTTCTCCCTTATTTCTCTCTCCCTTTCCTTTGTAGTTTAGAATTCAAACCCTACAACCCCCGAACTTGTGACCCAATTAGCGAACCGTTAAATAGATATCTTGCCTCCCTGTGGAGATCGACCCTACTTCCGCTGACTACCTAGTTAGTAGACTTAGGTCTTATTTTTGGTGTGCATCGACACGCATCAAGAGTATTGATTTATTTGAGTAAAGTTTTAGTTTAGTGACTACTAAATTTAGTTTGAAAGCTTAATGTTATAGGCTAAATATTTATGGGTGAGTTAACTATTAGTGTGGAGGCGTATAGGGGGTTGCGCGTTGTTGGCATCTGCGGCCAGAGTGGAGGTCGCCACTGTTGACATCAGTGCTGGCGCCTGTCAGGGTCTTGGACTCTTGGCTTTCTATTTTGGAAGATCACAGTTAACAAGTTAGCATTGACATAGGCTCGTATTTTATTTCCTTTTGAAGTATTAATTAAGTTGTTGGGGCTTTTAACCAATGGGCTGGTCTTATACTAAGAGACCGCATTGTAGAACAATTTCTCAATATTCAATGTTTACAATAATTATATTGATATAATTATTAAAATAGTTAGCAGTTCTCTTAAACTTGTTTAGCTACCTATGAACTGAATAACTCTTTGAAAAGATACTGAGCATTGTGATTACATAGAAGTACAATTTTATTTTCAGATAGAAAAGTACTGACAGTCTGATAAGAAGCAGAGTTGTTGGCAAAGCTTTTGTCCACAAGACACAGAATTCTATACCAAAATGATATGGCAGCCTATTACTCCAAGGGTCGGAGTTATATTTCCTTTAGCTCTAGTCTTGAGATAACGCACGTGGTTTTAGACCAATTGATCGTCTGACCTTTTCCATTCAAGTACACCACTTGTTTTCCAGGCCAACAAGTGGAGGGGTTGGGTGCAGTAGATGGAAGGGGAGTATCGGGATGATCCTTTATGTGTTGCGGGGCAATTGTATGAGTAAGTCATACCCACTTGTTACCTGTAGCTATGTCAATTTGCAGTTTCATTGTATTCTTATATCGACCTTAAGGGGTAATCGACATCTCAACCAATGGGTTTGCGCGAGCTCTTTAGTCGCGATGACGACTTTTTTCTTCTTGCTGCTACTCTCCCTCATCTCTCCTCAGTTGTACGTACTAACCTCACTAAGGATTCCTAGTAGAGAAACCATCACTGCCATTTGTATGATGCTAACAAATTAAAAGAGATATGATCTCATACACGTAGTTGATGCATTGTTGCATCAACTGATAGGAGAAAAGTCATGCCCAACATAAATTACCAAGTCATCATCATCTTCTCTCTTTTTCTTCCGCAACGATAATTTAAGGTTATCCATACACATTGATGGTATATTAAGTGGTAGTCAAAAGCTCCAAAGGTGTCTGTAGTCGCTAACTAGACATAATCAAACATAGATACTCCAACTGCTTAGAGCTTTATCCACTTCAGCTCCACCAAGCACTCCTATCTTATATCGATATAGCGCCACGTGGCATATACAACCTTAATTACACGCATTGTGCCACGTGGCATATACAACTTTAATTACACGCATTTATATAGCTGATTATTAAATATTAATATATAATAAATGTTACATAAATCTCAGCTGACTATCAATTATAGTTTATTATGTCATTTATTATTAAATTACACTAAAAATGTACGACGACTTGATTTTAAAATTATATAAAAAAAAATTGATAAAAAATCTAAAATGTAAATCATTCCGTTTATCACGAAAAATACTTCTTTTTTTTGGATAGAAATGTAAATAATATTAAGATCAAGCACCACATACATCATAAGTCATTTCACACTATATTAGGACATTACGTTTATCATAGATGATAAATCATTACGTTTATCATGTAGACTTGAATTACGTGCCTACCATAGATGATAAATCAAAACACAAATGGCAGTACCCAAAATTTGCGTCTTCAACAATGGTCTAATCATGTTCTTGACCCACCACTGAACTGTGTTATGTCTGGGCACCTGTACTCCCAGCCAAATTGATCATACAGGCTGTAAACACAATTGACTGTAATCACACTCAAAAAATAAATGCCCATGTGACTCACCAACATTTTCACATAACAAACAAGTAGTATTCCCATAAACTAACACCTTGTCTGTTCAGCCTATCCCTAGTAAGGAGTCTCCCTGAACAGCTAATCAGGCTATAAAAGTATGCTTGCTCATGTTATATCTAGATCATACTAGTGCTTTCCACTGAACTTTAGTCAGATTAGACTGTAACCATAAGTAGCCTCTCTGTATTGAGTAATCCTTCCCAGTACACCAGAATTATTGAGAAACCTAGCTTCATTATGTCTCTAACCCATCAAAATTTCCTGCATGCCCAGCTAGAAACAAAAGAATGATGATAAGTCCATAAAACTAGATTTTTTATATAAACATTATTCACCCATTTTACCCATAGAAGGACCTTTTTGCTTGCCACCCACCAAACATACTTGCAAACTGCAGGAATATTCCATAACTTAGAGTTTAAAATACCCAATCCATCATACTCTTTTGGTTTACAGACTTTGGCCCAAGCCACAAGAGGAGCCTTTCCAAAATGAATGTTCCCCTGCCATTGATAAGTTCTACAACTCTCATCAATCTTCTTGAGCACCCCTTTTGGCAAGATAAAAATTTTGGCATAGTAATTATGCAAATTACTAAGGACAGATTGCACCTACACAAGCCTCCCCCATAGGAAAACTTCCTAGCACCAAGAGCTCTTATCCTATGAACCACCGTTTCCACTAGCACAACACAATCAAGCACACTTAGTTTCTTAGCAGCAATAGGTACCCCCAAGATACCTAAAAGGCAGTTTTGCCAACTTCATATATACCAGTTCTGTTAATAAATTCATGTTGGATGGCAGGATTCACACCATTCACGTACACATTTGATTTCCCCAGATTCATCTAAAGTCCAAAGGCCTTAGAAAACAGCTAAAAACTACTAAGTAAAATATCCTTAGACTTGATGCCACCATATCATAGCATAAAAGTAGCAGATCATCAGCAAAGCAAAGATGAGACAACTTTGACTTTTTACATAAAAAAATGAAATTTATAACCCTTTATTTCCTAAGTCAAAGCCACAATCCTACTCAAGTACTCTATACACAAGGAGAACAATAAAGAGGACATATGATCACCTTGTATCAACCCCCATTTCCCCTTAAGGAAACCAAAAGTACCACTCACTATTTAGGGAAATAGAAAAGGTGGGAGTACAAACACACTCTATAGCTCTACTTATAAATCCCTCGATTAGGAAAACCCATAGCTATCAATATATCCTTAAGAAAATACCCTTCAATGGAATCATAGGCTTTCTGCAAGTCTATTTTCATCATGAGCCTAGGCGAACATGTTTTCCTATTATACGGTTTCACTAAATCCTGGCAAATCAGGATATTTTCCACAAATATCTCTATTCTTTACAAAAGCACTTTGATTCTCACTTAATATGTCAGGCAGCACTAGACTAACTCTCTTGCACGTCACCTTTGTAATGCATTTATATAGCACATTAAGATAGGCAAGAGGTTTAAACTGAGATACATGAGTAGGTAACTCAACTTTAGGAATCAGAGTCAGAATGGTATGATTACCTGCTTAAGAAGCTTACCAGTCTAAAAAAAAATCCTTTACAACTGCAACAACGGACTCCCCAATTATCTCCCAAGAATCCTTAAAAAATTGACTTGAATATCCATCTGGACCTGCTGCTTTGGATCCAGGAATGGAAATCACAACCTCTTTAATTTCATTGTTGGTCACGTGTTTCAACAGAATATCACTATGGAAAGCCTGAAGCACCTTCTCATCAACCATCTCAACCTCCTGAGCAGCCCCTAACAACCCTTTATGGTAATTTTCAAAAGCAAGATTAACCCTAGTAGGATACTCCTACACATCACCCACCATATCTTAAATCTGAAAAATTATATTTGTTGCCCTCCTCTTCTTCATAACAGCATGAATGCAGGTAGAATTATCCACTCCTTCCATTAACCATTGCAGATTATCCTTCTGACTCAAAAAATGTTGATCTGCTTTCATCAACTTTTCCACCTCCTTACTAGCTACCCTTTCATTCTCATCCAGGCTTACATCCTTAGGATTTCTATTGAGCTCCTCTTGCAGACAATATAAGGCCCTCTCAACAACCTTATATGTATGTTCAATATTCTGAAATCCTTCTTGATTAAGCCCTTTCAAAGGTTTTCTCAACATTTTAAGTTTATTAACCAACTGATACATAAAAGTGCTTGAAATATTCCGACTCCATACTTGTTGAACAACAATGTGGAATCATCATCCAAAGCCCACATGTTAAAGTACTTGAAAGCTTTAGCCTTACGTATAGGTTGTTCCCTCATACTTATAACTAGTGTGGGTGCCCGGCTTCGCCCGGGCTACCTCTATTTAGCATTAAAATATGTTTTAAATAAACTAAAACTACTTTAAAGTTGCATAACTCATAAATGTATCATTAATATAGTTTTCTATGACACGGAGTATATCTTAAGATTACAATGAAATAAATTAGGAGACAAATTCACTACTGCCTCTATTAATATTTTTTACTTAAATACATTGGTTAGCTAATTGTTTATTGATGAGTCATATTTATATACATTAATATGCCTCTCCTTAGTTGCTTTTGATGCAATTTTCATGCTTAAATACGATATTTACATGTCATTTATGTTAGAATGAGATACTTCCGCATTTCGGTGTTTTAATGCAGATATGGAGCATTTATGGAGTAAAGAATTATAATGAGCACCGCGAACTTGGCATGGAGGAACACACAGAGCATGGCACGGAAAACTAGAAGAGTAAAGGAAGAGAATTGAAGAAGCGTAGAAGTAAGGAAGCTAGGCGGGCAAAAGAAGAGCTTCATATAACGAGTACCTACTTTAAAGAGCCATATATCAATTTCTACAAATGATAATCAGGTGATTCTAATTGTAGGTGAAAGCTTATCCTCTTAGCTTTCCAACGCCACATAAATCGCTTGATTCAGACGCGTAACGAAGAAATGGCGGCCGTTTGAAGTTCAGTGCGCAAAGCAAGAATTACGCGCTAAGAGGCCTGAACTCGATCGAGTTGGCATGACCTCGATCGAGTTCCCTAGACGCTGAAGCCCGCTGGATAAATTTCCTTATTTCGTTATTTAGCCTTTTATTATAAATACCTAATTCGACATTGTTTTAGGTTATGCTTTTTATTATTTTTCAGAACTCCAAACCTAGGATTAGTTACTTTTTATTGCTTTCGGATCTACGACAATTTACAGTATTAATTTTTCTTTAGTAATTCGTTTTATGCAATTTATATTTCGTTCAATTCCTCTCTTATTATTTATCATGTTTTCACCTATTATTATTGTTATTGATTCCGTTAGTATGCGTAGCTAATTTCTTAATCTAGGGTGAAAGGGGATCTAGGTTGCATGTTAGAAGGGGAATTGATTTAATGAATTGATTGTTAATTTGCTTTAAGTTGTTGTTCAATTGTTGTCTGAAATCTAATTGATTAATTGCTGGCCAGAGTTAGTTGATTAGTATTGCAAACTAGGATTATTGCCGACCGGATTAAGACTAGTGTAGGCTGCGACAATTGAATAGACTGACTTAATGATAGCGACCGCATGTTAAGTTTAGATCTAAAGGGCATATTTGAGTCGACCGATCATATGACCTTATACAACATAACTGCTCAATCAATGAATTAATTCTTACCCCGTATAACTGACCTAGTGAACCCGATCCCTAGACTCTTTTAATATTCTTGAATTCATCTTATTTACATCGTCATTAGTTGTTAGAAATCAACAAAACCCCATAAATTGTTACTTTTGAGACGGATTTAGATATTAGCAAATAGATTACACCGCCTCCTTGTGGTTCGACCCCTGACTTCACTATCTGCATTTTTAGTGTCCGTTTGGGATTATCTTGACTGAGGTGATACGATTTAGCCTTGTCAAAATTGGCGCCGTTGTCGGGGAGGCAACTATTTTCTGTTTGTTTTTATTTAGTTTGTCTTTTATCTCAGGGTACTTCAGTTCCTTGAGACCGTTTTTACACTTTTCTTGTAGATTTTGTGTATGCCCAGGTCTCAGAGGTCTGAGCTTCTTACACCAGATTCGGAGCCTGAAAGGACTTTGCGGTATAGACGAAAATTTAATAGATAAGTTGGTCAAGTAGAAGGCTTGAGTATACTTGATAGTGATTCAGAGCATTCAACTACTTCAGAAAACCCATCCTTTGAAGAGGACAACATTATTTCTGAGACACTTATTCCTGAGATCGTTACCATGCCTACCTTAGCAAGTCATTCTGAGCCTACTTTGGCATCTATTCCGAAGGGTTTCAAGCTCTCTAGTACTGATAAGGGAACATTTGAGCTGAAGTTGTCTTATGTCAGCCTCGTGGAGCGCAATATGTTTGGAGGTAAAGCTGGCGAAGACCCTGCTCAACATATGGAGAAATTCGTTACTTATTGCTGCTCCATCCCTTTGACTACGGGGGTGACTCAAGATCAGGTGAAGCACACTGTTTTCCCCTTTTCTTTGCGAGACGACGCGGCAGAGTGGCTAAGGGATCTAGATATGGCAGCCAATGTGATCACCGATTGGAATTCGCTAATCCTCGTTTTTATAAGCGATATTTTCCACCTCAAAAGACGAATAATTTGAGGAGTCAGCTCACAAGTTTTAAGCAAGGCCCCACTGAAGACTTGAGTGAGACGTGGGTACGCTTCAAGAGACTGGTTCGATCGGTTCCCCATCATGGTTTCGAGAAGTGGTTCCTTTGCAACCAGTTTTACAACGGGTTGTATGATGATCAAAGAAACCTTCTCGATTCTGCTGTTAATGGGAGGTTTCAGAATAATACAAATGATAATACTGCATGTAAACTGATCGACGAGATGGCTACTCACAGTGCTGAGTACGGTAACCCAAGAGGAGCTACAAGAGGAAGTGGTTCGGATTCCGCTCTTGCGGCACAGTTAGAAGCTTTAACCGCTCAGATAGCACAGATGCAAACTTCTCAGTCCTTGAGTAATAAGCAGACGGTTAATGCTATGATCCAGCAAGGGGAGTCTTGTGGTCGTTGTGGTCTTGAAGGTCATAATGAAAATGGGTGTATGAGCACGATGGAACAAGTTCATGCCTTTCAATCTTATCGGCAAGGCAATCCCTACCCGAACTTCTATAATATGCAGAACCCACAAGCACCACCCAATCAGCCGTATACTATTCCTGCGAACCGTGGAGCTCAGCCGGGTGGTTTTATTAAGCAAAATTCGGGAGGAGGCAATCCATATAATAACCAACGTCAACAATTTCAGCCATTGCAACCTCCTCCACAAGCCCTGAGCAATGATTAGGCAGAGATGAAGGCCATGTTACAGCAAACTTTGCAGATTCAACAACAACAAGCCTCTCAAATCAATGAACTCGTTGTCCATAACAAGTTGTTGGAGACTCAAGTTGCTCAAATGGCGGGTAAAAATCCGTCAAAACAGCCCGGTCACCTCCCTCCTCAAGGCACGCAAGCACATGAGCACGTAAACGCTATTCACTTGAGGAGCGGCACTTCTTATGAGGGCCCGGAGATGCCCAATGATGACGATGAGGTACCTTACATACTACCTAAAGGGTTGGGTAACTTGGAGTCGAGTGATGACGAGAGGGAAGAATGTGTTGCGGAACCAGAGCCCGAACAAAGTACGAACGAGCTGATGAAATAAGGCGAACTCGATCGAGTTCACATCAACTCGATCGAGTTAAGGGCCTTGCTGAGAAAGTTCCTGGAAATCAGAAGGTTTTTGGAAAAATCGCAGGAACTCGATCGAGTTCATGATGACACTAGTGAAGTTTCTTCAAGTCAGAATACAGCCGAGAATTTAGCAGGAACTCGATCGAGTTCCCCTAAACTCGATCGAGTTCATGGGGCTGACGCTGCTGATAACGTCCTTGTTAGAGACGTTAACTCAAGTACCCAAGCGGATGACGGTGTTTCTAATACACTGACTAAGGCTAAGCAAGCCGAGCCGGTTAAGATAGCCCTACCTTTCCCACAACGCCAACCAAGGTCAAAGCTTGAGAAGTAATTTGGGCGTTTCATGGAGGTCATCAAGAATCTTCAAGTGACTGTACCATTTACTGAACTAGTTACTCAAGTGCCGGCTTATGCAAAATTTTTGAAAGAAATATTGACAAAGAAGAGAACGTTCAACGAAGTGGAGACAATCGCATTCACTGAGGAGTGCAATGCCGCGTTGCAAGCCAATTCTCCACCCAAGCTTAAGGATCCCAGGGAGATTTTCTATTCTTTGCACTATTGGTTCTCTTGCTTTTAGTAATGCTTTATGTGACTCCGGGGCGAGTGTTAGTGTCATACATGCCATATAATACTTGTAAACAACTTAACATGACTACACTTAAATGCACTAATATGACTCTCCAAATGGCTGAGAGGTCCATTCAAGGCCCCATGGGTGTTTTAGAGGATGTGCCAGTTATGATAGGGAAGTATTTTGTACCCTGTGACTTTGTAGTGATGGACATGGCTGAGGATGCCAAAGTACCTATTATTCTCGGACGACCTTTCCTTAATACCACTGGGGCTCTTATCGACCTTAGAGAGGGTAGTCTCATTTTTCGTATCGGGGATGATACCATCATTTTTATGCATAATAAAGCACCCCACCCTCCTGATTTAAAAGCTACATGCCATATGATTACTACTCTTGATCCTTCTACTGATACTTTTCTTGCTTTGTGTTTTAACAGGGATTCCTTTGATGCTCCTATTGTTGCGTCAAATCCATGGAGTAAGGAAGTAGATGACATAGAAGCGTTGATTTATGGAGATGAGGCTCGTCCTGCAATGGATTATAGCAATAACGAACCTTGGGATGATAACATTAACTTGGAGGCCGAGTTGGATGCTTTAGAGGCCGAAATATTTTGAGATGACCACCCCATTGAAGTGGAACAAGCTCAAGTGGTGGATGACATAGCATATCTTTCACCCATGGATGATGATTTGGAGAGCAATGAGCGACCATGCTCTTATTATATGCTCAATTTTGAGTTTGATGAACCGGGCCATTTTTCTTTACTTATTTTCTTTGCCCACATTATTTATTGGTGCTACTTATGTATTTGTGTAGCACATGCATTACTTTACGATTTACTTTTGCGTGCTTTAACTTGTATTGATTATGCCTTTGTTGGGCATTTATTTTAAATGCAGAAAGTTTTCGTTGGATAGTGACTCGATCGAGTTGGCTACACTCGATCGAGTTTGGCTGCTGCTGAGTGCTGGGTTGTAGCCGATGCTTATTGGAATGCGTGGATGGTCTTCTTCCCCTGTTTTGATGACGGTTTGGGGGAATTTTAGCTCTCACTTGGTATTTTCTTTCCTTGTATGAGTTGTACCTCCTTTTATTGTATTATCTTTCCTCTTTCCCTATCTATTGTTATTAGTGTCCTTTAGGTTGCTTGCTCATTTTGTCTGTGATTGCTATGCTGTAGGCGTCACATTGAGGACACTGTGACATTTAGGTTTGGGGGATTATTTCATTATGTTGTGTGATTTAATTATTGTTTGTGTGCTATTCATATCTATTTATATCAAAAAAACCCATAAAAATTAAAAATTCATAAAATCCAAAAAATTTTATTTATTTTGTTAGCTTAGTTTTGGTGAATTAAATAGCTATGATGACAATTTGCCTTGTTTTTGCATTTGAATCCCAAAAGTTATCCATATTCTTTGTTTTGACCCGTTAGCCTATGAAAACAAAGCTCAATAATCAAGTCTTGACCGTAATTGACATGCTTTATATTGATTAGATTTGACAGTTAATTAAATTGGTAAACTACTTAAAATCCGAGGTCTATAGAGCTTTCTGGGCCAGGAACATTAATAAACTGGTCTCATTTGTCAATTAGGCTTGAGTGTGGTTTCTCCTTGTGGAATATGTAATATCAAACTGCATAAGTGTGACATTGATTTCTTGATGCTTTTATTGCTTTCATTTGACTAAGTACATGTGGATAGGCGGTTCTTACCGTTCAAATAAGCCTTACAGATTACCCTTTTGTTTAGCCCGTTTGAACCTTGTGGCCGTTTCATATCTCATTTAATAGCTACAATCCAGAATTTGCCTACCTTTTCAAGACAGTCGCAGTTGCTCGAGTATCATGTCTATTTTTACTACCATGGTTAGGTTAGAACTTATTATTGTCATATGGGTGTAGTAGAAATATTTTTAGCAATTGTGTTGTATCCCTTATGTTGAAAAAAAGAATATGAAGCAAAGGA
>JAGPOY010002230.1:0-15252 GCA_018983105.1 Silene uniflora | reverse complement strand
AAACACCCCTTTGGGCCGGCCCTGGATATGGTGTGTATTCAATGAGATTTTGTGTATTGTGAAAGACCCTAAAATGACTTATAAAAAAAAAATAAAAAAAAATGGTGTATTAAACAATTCTTCTAGATAATTGCGAAAGGCTGACGACTACAGGACCCCTATATATGCAGGGATGACAATATGAAGTACATACATTTGAATTCAGTGACCAATTTTATTGTCCAAGGTACGCTCCGAATGTCGAGCTTGGCTCCCGGAATTACGTACAGGGGTGTGTTTGAGCTAGAGCTTACTAATCAGGTTTCCGGATGGCAAGGGCGTTTTGTCGTTTTGCTTACGGTCCCTGGCTCAAGTCGAGCCGTTAAAGCCTGTAGCCACAGATATGGTAGGTGCGGCGCCTTTAAGCTGAACAGCAACACCTTTCAATTGACGGCGTCTCAAAGAAACGCTAGTCTTGGCTTTAGCCTCTCTCATGACGGCAAAGGCATTAGGAAAGGGCTCATTATTAAGCGCTTTTTCATGCAGGAAGCTAGTTATTAGGCCATTGCTCAGTGGGCTTGTATAACAAAGTCGACAGGACGACAGATTACATCTTCTTGTGTGGTTTTAACACTCGGGCTCTTCTTATTTTCTCGGCCGCTAGTATCACGGCTTGTACTTTTCTGTTGCACGTTTATGTTGTTGTTTTATTATTATGATTTATGCATGTTCTGCTTTAAAATATGTTCAGGGGACAATAAAAACAACAAACGCCTGGATATTTTGCTTTAGCAATGTTACGTGTTTCAATTTCATCGCTAAACACTATAACCAAGTTAATTAGTTCTCTAATTTTCACAACCACATATTCCATCTCAAAATAATGACGGTCAATTATAACGGATATTTGTGCTCAGTGAGACAGTGACGACTGACGATAGCCGTTAACTGTCATCACTGAGCACATTCAGAAAGTTAGAATTGGTACAAGCCCGTATAGTTAGTTGCTGGTCTGTAAGAACATGTTACAGTTGCCATGATTTTATTCACAGTTAAGTTAATGCATAACGTTGAACCTACTTTTATTTACCATTAAAATTTATTTTCAATTAAAATAAGAGAAAATTGTCGATTACAGCCTCTTAAAACGCACTTTTTGAGAATTACAGCCTTATAAGTTTTTTTTTTAAAATTACGGCCAAAATTTCACTTTTCTTCCAAAATTACACCACGACGCAGTTTCCGGTGAAATTTGTTAAAAATTGATTGAACTACCCTTCCTTCACAAACACTTGTTCTTCCCCAAAATTGTCCATTTCAATCAATTTTTCCCAAATTCTTCTAATTTTAATGGGTATTTTCTGCCTTGAAATATTCTCGATTATTAATCATTCTACTCCCTCTCCTTTGCATTCAATCAACACTTTAATTAATTCTTATTCTTCTATTGTTTTTATTTTTCCCCAATTTTCCGGATTTTTTCTATTTTTGACACTTTTCATGCCTAAACCCACTTAATTTGATGTTTCAAAATCTCCCTTTTATAATCACACAAATTTCACCCAGATTTTCTATCTCTTCTAAATTTCCAATTTTGTTCATCTGGGTTTTCTTTGAATTTTTCTGGGTTTTCTTTAGATTATTTTGTGTATTTTGGTAATTAGAGAAAAAAAAAAAAAAAAAAAAAACTTTGGAGTTCATCAATGGCATCACCACCTTTGCAATCACCATCAGAAAATAGAGCTTTGCATCATGGTTATAGTAGAAAGCATAAATCCTTGGATCTTCTTTGCTCAAAGTAAGGTTCAATAATATTGTTAATCAAATTCAAAAATGAAGAATTAGAGAGATGAAGAAGTTGCCATAAATGAAGGAGTCGAAAATGATGAAGGAGATGAACATTAAGCGTTACAATCTTTTTATCACTATAATCTTCTCTAAACTCTCAATTGCATTCGTCTAATTAAAAAAAATATGATATAAATCTAAAAATTATAAGTTACTTAAAATAATTCATTATAACTACTTGAGATAAGTTATAAATTAAAATCATTACTTTTGTGGTAAAAAAAAAATTATTAAAATACGCATTTCCATGAGTTCAATCAATTCTCTTAATAAATTTTCCACTTTTTTTCATATTAGAATAAAAAGGGTGAAATAAGGAATTAATAACGTGTCATTTAAAATCTATAAATTCCTTATTTCACCCTTTTTATTAGTACTATGAGAATAAAATTTCTCAAAAGTTTTTCCTCCAACCTATAAATTAACTTATATAAGGAACGAAACTAAATGAGATTTTTCCATTAAACTATTATCTTTTACTTAAAGCATGATTATTTCATTGAATTCTGAATTATACTCCGTAATTATAATGTTTTAATCAAAATAAAATAATAGGGGTATAAAGTTATAAATACAAAATTGTTAATTTTAAAATGATTTGATGCATATTTACACAATTACACAGCATAAAAAACAATAAAATAAACTAATATTATTAGCTTCGTGAAAAAAACTCATTAAGATAATTTAAGAAAGTTATAAAATGAAATCATTAACTTTGTCATAAAAAAAAATCATGACATGCTCAATTTTTTTTTATTAGTTTGAAGTTTAATTTTTTTTCTCATATTAAAATACAAGGAAATGAAATATGAAAATATTATGGTATAAATTTGGAATGAATCAATAATAAGAGCATGTTTGGCCGAGATTGTTAAAAACGAGTTTTTGTTTAATTTCTTAAAAGCAGTTTCCGAGAATCAGAAACATCAAATAGCTATTTCTATTTTTATGGGCAAAAATGTGTTATTTGAGTTTTTTAGAAACTATTTTTAACTTTTAAATATAGGATGTATTTGGCCAAAAAGTGCTTTTGAGTCCAAAAACACTTTGAAAAGCTAGGTCAAACACACACTAAAACTAAAAAGTAAAGACTCTATAAATACCGCGCATTTGCGCGGGATCTATACTAGTAAGTTATTATTATGTTAACATTATTAGAAGTTATATTATGATTCTGTTTAGATGTACTAGATTACTATAAATACAGAGCTATTGTAATGATTGGAATCACGAACGAATGCAATAATACAACGATTACTTTATGCGATTCTCCCCTTTTGATTTCTATTATGGTATCAGAGCCTCACGCTATCGAGGCCTAAAAAAAACAATCTTCCGCTGCCCTGCCGGAGGGGCTAATAATGAATTATGGTGCCCTCCGGCGGGAATTTACGAAAATTATATTAATTTCTTCTCAAACAAAAAAAAGGTTCATCTGATTCTTTTTCATTGACTTCAATTCCATTGGTTTCAAACCGTGAAATTTACAAGACATGGTTTCATGCCATGTAGTCTCAAGGTCTTCAATTCACATTCTGCTCGTTCAAAGGTTACCTTGAATTGAGTTTTAGAACTTATTTCATAATAATCCGGAATTATTCCAATATATCACAATACAATATCGTAATCTTCTCTAACAGACCCTAAACCGACTCATAAAACGAAACAGAAGGAGTATAAAACAATTTTCGAAATCCTGACCACTACAATCTCTCTATGCAGGGCCAACAATATGAGCTACCTTCATGCAAATTCAGTGGCCAATTTTACTGTCCAAGGACAGTTGCCATTGTCGAGCTTGGCTTCTGGACGTGCCTTACGTGCGTACAAAGGTGTGTGTGAGCTGGAGCTTACTAATTGGGGTTCGGGATGGCAAGGACGTTTTGTTGTCTCACTTAGAGTCGCGCTGGTCGAGCCATTGAATCCCATGGCTGTACATATAGTAGGTTTGGGGCCTTTAACCTCTAGCAACAGCTTTCGACTGGCCCCGCCTCAGAGAGCCAGAAATCTTGGCTTTAGCCTCTCTCATAGCAGCCCATGCATTCGGAATGGGCTCATAGTTAAGCGCTTTGTTATCCAGCGAGCTTAAGGTGTCACTCAGAGGGGACTTGTATAACAAAGTCGACAGATTCCAACAATCACGCTCTAATTATTATTATTTCCGCCACTAGTACCATGGCTCGTATTTCCTTCTGCACATTTCTATTGTTGTTTTCGTTGCATGCAATGTTTTGCATGCATCAATATAAGTTCAGGCGGCATTTTCTTTCTACTTGTACATCTTTTTACAACCGTAAAAAGATACCGAGTATAAGACTACTATTCTACTAGTGATCAGTCAGCAACTTAACCAACATAGACATGAATACGAAAGCCGAGAGGTACCAGTGAATGTTCCAGGTATGATTGTATCAATGACCCAAATGTAATTCATCATTGTTTTCTTACATGAACAGAGATTAGCACAATTATCGTAATTACATCTAAGCTTAATGAATTCACTTGCCCCGAAACACATTACAACCTGTACAGAAAAGAAAAAATGAAAAGACGGGAACCAAGACGGGTGTATATAGTCAAAAATACCATATGCAACAGGTGGAGCTAACTCCACCATATCAGTAAGAATTCAAAAGAATTCGTCATACCACAGACGCCAACTCGTTAGTCGTTAGCTCTCATTCAAAGTAATCATGTAACTGACTTAACACTAGCAGAACTTGTAAGCCACTTTTCTAGCAGGGTTTTCCTTTCGTCCCTGAATTCGTCAAAATTACCCTCTTCAGGCAGCAACTGTTGGGTATTATCATCTGCTAATATATTGCATTCTTCAAGTATCTCATTTTCAACCTGGCTAGATAACGGTCTTTCCTCTGCCTGAACTGAAGGCAGTACTTGCGGTTCAGGATCTTGTTGTGACCATGTAAAGTTAACTGCTTTTTCTTTGGCCGATTTGAAGACGCTCGAAAAATAACTTCCTGGATTCACAATTTCCGCTCCCCAGGAGCTGGATTCACCAATTTGATAGCTCGAAGTTGTCTGTGAAACCACACCTCTTACGGAAGGTTTAGATGATACTAGGGTTAGGGATGTCTTTATATCTCTAATCATTTCATCAATAATGGGGAACCCACATTCTTTCATCGTCCTCGACATAGCTATAGAATCTTCCAAATCTTCGGTGTGGAAACTCACTTCATTTGACTTGTCCACGAGATTCTTGTTGAGCTTGACAACATTGGGCACAGCATTCTGAGCATGTTGTTGGATATAGTACAGTCCTACTGATGGTTCGTTGGCAATGTACTTAATCATGTCTCCCAAATTTTCATTAATCTCGAAAAAGCCGTCAGCAACAGAGAACTCACACATCTACTACAATTGTGTAAAATGTCAAAAAGTTAATCGTGTACCCACTTGGAGCATCTTTCTAAAAAGATGACATCTTTGCGATTTTTTGAACATCGAAACTCTGATCTTTCAGGAATAACCTTAACAGAAATATCAGGATGCATTCTTTTGTAAGATTGCTTGCATATATAGATATCAGAAACTATCGCCTAAATATTACATCTTTCATTTTCATCGCTGAACACAATAACAAAGTTCTCTAATTTTCACATATCACATATTCCATCTTGAAATAATGACAGTCCAGACCTAGAGACTCTATTCCATCTTTCCGAACAAGGAGAGAAAGACTGCTTTCAAATTTTGAACATTGAATGTCTAACTAGCATATCTACAAATGTAAGTATCGTTTCAAAAAGTAACTATCCACAAATTCCATTATTGGAATCGTAAGATATCAGATACAAACAATGCAACAGCAAGATTTCCGAACAAGGACATTATTTATCCAAGCCGCTACATATACAACTTGCTACAAGGCTTATAGTCAGCTGTACAAAGACAATGTTTCCCGAGGGACAATGCAGAATCATTTGCTATTGAAAGTCGAGCAAACTGAGATACATTCCTTAGCACGCCATTTGCGCACAACTAGGTAAATTTTTTGGTAAAGGAACTATCTTTACACAAAACCTTAGAAATATTACTTCCTCCGTTTCACTCGGTTACCTCTATTTGACTTTATTCTCCTCATAAAACTAAGCCCAAAGGGGCTAACTGAGCGAAACATACCGGCATTCATGGAAAACATTATCCCCTCTAAAAAACTTCGGATTTCTCGAAAATTAGGAGGCATTGAGGCTTGATTGTGCAGAATGTATAACTATGAACTTCTCTAAATTGGCTAATTGTTAGTCAATTCAATCAAACAATCTAATCCCACAACAAAATAAGAAAAGATCAAAACTTTAACAAAGAAAAAGTCACCAACTTTCATACTAAACACATTCAATAAGTTCAATTACATATGATTTATTAAATATTGAATACCCATTATTAATCAGAACCCAATAATCAATTCAATTCAATTCAATTCAATTGAATTATCAAAAGAACAAACAAAGATATTAACATTGCAAAATAAGGAAATCAATAATACGAAGATCAATAATGTGATTTTGAAATTAATACCTGAGAATTTCAATTCTTTTTGTAGGGAAATTATGTGGGTTGCTTGAAGAAGTCAAGAGAAAGTTTTTGACTCAACATTAGCTAAGGATAAAGGGTACGGAGTACAATTGATCGGATGAGAGGCGAATTTTAGAATTTGGTGGGAAGTGGACTTAGCAAAATAGCCGCCGGAATCGGGTCGGCTTCAAGTCGGGCTTTCTAACGAGGAAACTCGTAGTTATAAACGGTTTATTAAGGCTCTGTTCTTCTGAATTAAAACGGGCTGAATTAGACTGAACTGAACTAAATTTATAAGCAACTAAACTAAGTTGACCGAATTGAATTGAACTAACTTATAAGAACTGAAATTAAGTCCGAAAGAATAAGGCTTAAGTGTGCATCGGATAACACAACCGGAATCCGTGCTATTATACAACTTGTATATCATATCCGTCATTTTACCTCATTAGTCACACTTCCTAGGGATACTACTCTCAAAAAAGTTTAAACCTACTGTATATTATTCGATTATTCCCTTTTTTAATCAACTAAGCTAGACCATCAGGTGTATTATTGGTGAATATCATGTGTATATTTTTGTCGTTTATATAAAGTGAACTAATTTTGTGGATTAAACTTTTCAACCGGAATGTCAGGTAGATCTCATTTCCATAGTTACAAACATAATCTTCTCTGATTAGTTCATCATTTTAGTTGTGTGCAATCTAGATCAAGTTAGTTTCAATTCAACAAAGGACAACGTGCTTATATTGAGTCTTCATTTGTTATTAGATTGAATTAAAGCCAAGTTTAATTCACATCAAATTTGCTCCTTTATCGAATTTAGGCAGGTGAACCAAGTTACATTTTGTTGGTTTTGCTTATATATTAATGGTAACTAACAAATAAACTTCTGGTTCGAATTGGTTGGTTAATCAATTTATTTTTACTTTTGATTAAATATCTCATCAATTAAATAACTTTTTTCGGGAAGCACAAGACATTAGTTCATTATCCATCACGGGTCAGCTCCATAATCGAAAAGACCTATCAAACTCCTCTAAAAACACGTATCGAAATACAGAATCAGGTAAATCGGAGGAAATATCTAGTTAAGTGTTCCCAATATCCTAAAGTAGTCAAAACGAGGAAAGCATGTTGAAAGCAAGCTTCCAAATACCCACACATTTACACCGACTAAAATATACACGCATAAATATTCAAATCAACAAATATATCCCTCGCTTTTTCCACGCACTTACCAAAAATCCCCAAAAAAGTTGAAGATAATTCAATTTTCCCTAATTTTCCTGTTACTCTTATCATCAATTATCTGTGTTCCAGGTACTAATTCACTATTAATCTACTTAGGTCAACGCTAATTTTATTTTTTTTTTTGTTTTTTTTTTTGCTGTTTTTGTTGTAATTATGCAATTAGGGTTTCTTGAAAAAATGATTATTTGTTGCTCTTATAATTTATGTATTGTGAAATTCTTATGTTTATGCAATTTTGAGCTTAAAATTAGGTAAGTCTGGTATGATTGAGGGAATTTTTTCTTGTTTTGTGTAATTAAATGTTAAATTTTGTAATTGAAGATGTGATTAAGATGATGTGTTGCTTTCTGTGGTTACGGGATTCGCCGATTCGCTATGAATATTGAATACGCCCTTACCAATTCGTGATTCGCTCTTACAGAATGTGTATTATATGTATTTTCTGTAAGCGAGGTGATAAAATTTGCTCTTAACGATTCGTTATTCGTAGGGTACCCGAGCGAATCCGATAAACCTGGTTTATAATGGAAGGTGTGTTAGGTTAGCAGTTAACATGGAGGTACTGTGGATATTAGGTCCGACATTGGAACCCTTCCCCCTTGTATATTGCTCCTTTGACCGTTGCATGTCGTACAAAATATCCTTGGCAATAGCTATGTTCTTGTAGTGGAACTGTGGAAATAGAACTATTGGCGTGTAGAATAAGCATCATAAAATACGATACTTGACTCCAAATTTCACAGTAGCTATGTTCTCGTAGAGTAGATGGTTGTGCAAGTGTGAGATAATCCTACCGCCAATTTGATGTCAACGTTGGCCATGAAATACCCTTGGCAATAATAGATTCCTCTTTTCCTACTACCAAAACTTCTTGTCCAATATGGAATATGCCTATGATTTTTTGCCCTAAAAATCTGCAGAAGCTGTCATATTCTTTTCATTTAATAGAAAAAAATCATGTTGAGTTAGTTGTTCCAGCTGGGTGAAGCTTGAATTTAAGATTCTATATGCTGTAGAATTGCATGATTTATAATTTTCATTGACGCTGCCCTGTGATGTTCTATGCAGATACAAAAGAAAAACGACGAACGTCTGATCTGTGAAGCTAGATTCTAAGGTAACTTCCATAGGCTTTTGTGAAGCAAGAAGCTTAGCACGCCAAGTATGCCTGTTGATCATTCTTCGCTTCACAAAGAACTTGCTGATGAACTCTGTACAATTGGTCTTCAACCGGCCACACGAAGTTGGTACTTTACCAAAGATGAGATAGACAATCATTCACCATCTAGGAAGGATGGTATTGACCGTGCTAGTGAATCACTGATGCGGAAATCATTCTGCTCATTTCTTAAAGACCTTAGCATGAAACTTCGAGTGTAAGTATTTATCATCCTTTCAAATGTAATTCTTGAAATAATATACTTGTTCCTTTTCAATTTTAAGGGGTACACCGGTACAGGGCACCTTTTGGTAGATTGGCTTCTGATTAGTTCCTTCATATAGCATCTAATCATCATTATTAGGTAGACATGTGGCTTGCCATCTCTGATTGTATGCTTATATGGTCATATTGCTTGCGTCATTGTGTGTATGCATGTGGGGTCATGGTTTTCTTGGTATCGTCTTCTTAGCGAAGTGTTATCTGATATATTTCAGGAGTCCAGTTACAGCAGCAACTGCAATGATATTCTGCCATCGATTTTATATGCGTCAATCTCTTGCCAAGAATGATTGGCAGGTAAATGGAGTTACCCTGGCTCAACCTGCTTTTGTAATTAACACTTTAATTATGTCCTCTGAGTTTCTCAAAACTAGAAGAACATAAAAAAAGATACCTCTATCTTCATGAAATAGCCTTTAAGCTTCTTAATTTTGTTCATGATAAAATACTTCTATTCAAGCAAATGGTTCACAAGTTGTCACATTTTTTATGACCTTGACTTATCTGTGTGGACAACTACCTTGATATTTTTCCACTGTATTCCTATTTCATATTGCTGTCTTACCATTTCTAAATATGATAACATTAATTTATTACTTTTGAGACAGGTGGTTTTTAAATACCCGATAAATTCATAAATGAAGTTCTTATGTTCCTTTATTTAGCTATGGAAGTTAATCAATTGGTTTCTGCCCACAACTTTCTGCCCACAATTCATAAATATGTACTATGTTTGGACTTAGGCAGTCTTTGTGGTTCCTGACATGGTATAAAAATGCTTCCATCGTGTAATAAAGTTCCAGTCCATTATCTTGCTATTTCACGCTATACAACACCCTCACCCCAGAGAGTTACGTTTATTTTTCTCAGATTCAACTGATATTTCAAACTATCAACTTTTAAAGGGTATTTTAAAGATATGTTCGCGACTTTATCTTTACTAGCACCTATGTTCTGAAAAAGTATTATAAAAATGTGTTTTTGCGAATGGTTTTATGTTTTTGTGAAAAAAGAGGTCAGGCGAGGAAAGATAGGTACAAACATGGAAATTATTTAATGCACTAGATAAAAGTTTGATGTCATGGCCACAGCCCACAGTAGTTGTGACCTGATGGTCTTATACGTTACAACCACGACATCCGGATACCGATATTTGTGACCACAGTACCCATACCACATGTTTATGCTATGCTTTCTGAATAGGGTGTCCTAATATCTAACCAACTAACTTCCCGTTGTTGAAAATTTTTCGACATTAAATGCATATTTCCAATTTTTTTTCCTCTTCAGCCCTGTTTGTGACATGTGGGTTTAACTTTGAGATTGATTGCTTCTTCTGGACATCAATACACCTTGTTCCCTAAATGCATGGTTTTTGAAATCAGCATTTTTAAAGGTTTTTAGTCGGGCTATTTTCTCTTTCTATGGGTAAATTGGATTATAGTTTGTTAAATCTATTTTCCTCACTGTTCTTTAAAAGTACGGAGTATTTCACAGTTTGGTTGGAGGGTCATTTATATTCCGACTAGCAGAAACCAGCTTGTTATTTATTTATTTATTTACTTTTTAGATCGTCAAGTTCCTCCTAATATTCTTTTATCTTTTCATTTACACACTCAACAAAAGATAAAACTTGGCTTTTACGGAGTATTTTTTTTTCTGCTGGATGCCTGGAATACTGTGGCATAGTAAAAGCTATGTATGTGCATATTTTATTGCTAATTATTTTGGAAACATCATTGCTGTATATAGCAAAATATCTAATTCGTGAGAGTTGTGTGCAAATGCAGACAATTGCAACTGCGTGCATGTTTCTTGCTTGCAAAGTGGAAGATAATCTACATCCATTGAGGGATGTTGTCGTGGTGGCGTATGAAATAATATACAAATGGGATCCTTCTGCTTCTGAGAAAATAAGACAGCGGGTATGCTGATCAATCATTGTATCTAATATGTTCCTGTATGATCTATTGTGGAATCCTTCCTTGTTCAGTGGCTGTTGTTAGACGTGCTATTGGTTCTGAAGAGTATCCTTTCTTGTTACATTTCCTACTTTTGTAGGAAGTTTACCATAAACAGAAGGAGCTAATTTTACGCGCAGAGCATCTTCTACTGGTGACCATGGCCTTTGATATGAGTATCCAACACCCATTCAAACCCCTTGTTGATGCCCTGAAAAGACTCGAGATATCAAACAACGATGTGGCCAGGGCAGCTTGGAATCTTCTGAATGAATGGTAAGAGATACTTCCGCAAATCTACTGTGCTGCTGTACTGAAGCTACATGTAATCTTATATTGTCTGTCTGTGTTCAAAACAAGTGTTTATCTCATGCTCAAATGTCTTGCAGGCTTCGAACGACATTATGCTTGCAGTACAAACCTCACTACATTGCAGCTGCTTCCTTGTCGGTTGCTGCAAAGCTTCTCAATTTCAAACTGCCTGTACAGGATGGACTGGCTTGGTGGATGCAGTTTGACGTATCACCCAAGCAAGTTGAAGGTCTGTCCTTGTCACTCGTAAAGCTCATAAATAAATGAAATTTGACAATTACTACCTTATAAATACCTTTTTTCAAATCTTACTACCTTTTAATTTTATTTTCCGAGGCATAATCTCAGAATCGGTATCTACTGCTGATCTTTGTTGTTGTGCTCTAAATGTGGGCTATCATTCCTAGAAATATGGTTATGGTATTCTCCAAAACTTTGATAACCGGGTCGCAATGCGGTGTTGTGGCCCTTGTGGGTCCATGTGTTGTGCAAGTCTTATTCTTTTGTGGCTTTTTATTTGTCTAATTTGAGTGGTTGCATGCTGACAATTTGTCGACGAAATGATAATACTGATAGATGAACCATCTCAACCAAAACCTTAAGGTGATGGTTGAGGCCCAGCTATTATAGTTATTCTTAATACGCTCCCTCACTCAAATGCCCGTTTGGGCTTGAAGAGTGGTTAGTGTGCACAGGCTCCCCCGTACCGTGTGCTGGGGTTCCACTCCGAGGGTTTTTGAGGGGTTTTGAGGTTGCCAGGATTCGAACCCGTGACCTTCGGTCACAGTGGCTCTGATACCATGATAGATGAACCATCTCAACCAAAACCTTAAGGTGATGGTTGAGGCCCAGCTATTATAGTTATTCTTAATAAATACTTCTTTCTGCTGGTCAAATTCTGCTTTGCAGAATTTTGAGAGACAAACTTTTAGCTATATCTATCAAGGCGTTCTGTCTAAACTGAACTATCATTGATAACTTGCAAGTACATTCTGGTGTAGTACTGCCATAAATAAATGCTATATTCTGGGTTAGACTGGAGTCGCTGGTTCAAGTTTATTGTTGTATTTCTAGCTGACATTTGGCTTGGTTAACTTTAAGAAATAGCATAAGCTCAGAAAATTTTATTAACTCCAGGGAAGTTGAAGTACAAAAGAGCATGAGAAAATTAAATTCATTGAAATAAGGTGAATAGAACAGGCGCTGCTCAGTTGACCCACTATAAATTTTACTGTGATTTATTTTTATCATTGGTCAATGTACTTGGTAAATCCTTACATCCTTACATATTCTAAGAATTGTTAATTTAATAGCAGTGAAATAGGATATCACTACCAAGTGTATCAAAAGCATCCAAGTGATGCCTGGCTCTAGTTAGATGTGCTTTGACTTCATTGAAGTTGGCGTTTCTGTACGCCTTATCGATTACATTTGGATTGCACTGAACTGCCTTTATCTCTCAGAGGTTACTCAGCAAATGCTCCGGTATTTCAAGAATGATGGAAGGCAGAAAGTAGCTCCATCTCGCGCCAACGCAACAAAGGCGGCTCACAAAGTTGAGTGTGGAACAAGCCAGTCAACAGAAAATAGTGTACAAAGCGGGTTAACATTGGGGTCAGACATGAAGGAAGGTGCTCCCAGGGAAAGTAGAGTCCAGGAACCATCTCGCATCAACGGAACGAAGGCGGCTGACAAAGTTGAGTGTGGAACAAGTCAGTCAACAGAATATAGCTTACAGAGCGGGTTAACAGTGGGGTCAGACATGCAGGAAGGTGCTCCCGTGAACAGTAGAATTCCGAAACCCCCATCCCACAAGAGTAGCCTGAGTCACACTACTAAAGCCTACCAATTTATGTCAATGGAAGCACCAGAGTATCAATCAAGTGACTGCAGTGAAATTTGTAGTCTTATGGACAATGAGACTGCTGCTACAAGCTGTATGAAAGCTCAAGTCGATGATGCTAGCAAACTTGATGTTGGTCGCCTTAGAGGGGCATTTGAGAAGGCAAGGCGTATGAAAAATGCTAAAAGTAAGGTTCTGGAAGCAGAAGATGAAGGAAACAGTGATCTGTTCATAGAGAGAGAACTGGAAAAAGGTGTAGAAGTTGGATATCCTGCTGCTTTTAAGAAGCGAAAGGTGGTTTTAGGTTGAACGAAGGTGTTTAATTTCAAGCTGATTTGTTCTTCATAGTCTCTTGTTTCCCGAGCGAGTGATTGATAGGGAATGATTGGAACCCAGATTATTGAAATCATATTGGTTGGTATAATTCATTGGTCTTAATTTTACAGGCTTACATGTGTTAGTCATTGATTAAAGGCGTAACTGGGTGGATAATTGTGAGACTCGGTTCTGTCTCCGAAATTTTCAAGCAAACAGGCAAATTCTTGAATGTTTTCATCAGAGTTGCTTTATTTACTACCCTATTGCTGGATGTAATATATAACAAGACACGCCATTCCACATTGTAGACATGGAATTTTCAAGCAAACCGACAAGTTTGGGTATATTATTGTTGGTCTTACTCCTGGTAAATGCCATAATGGTTATGGAGAGGGCATTCTCCGTGTTCTTCACATGTCGTGTAAGAGGTACATGTTCCAAACTTATCAAAACTACCATCCTTTGGGCAAATGAAAGGATTTCCGAAAGACGAAATGGTTTTGGTCTTGTTAGGCACTTTTGCTGGGTATATCTTGTCTAAAGTTTTGCTTAGCAGCAGATTGCCTTGTCTTGCTTTGAATCTGCAAAAGCGTCCTCGTCACCTCATGTTTCCCTTATTGGTGTAATGCTATATCTCCTAGCCTTTGATTGAAACTTTTGAAGGTCTCTGTATATTGTATACTTGGATTGGATTGGATGCAGGCTACAGCGCCATCAGTTCGTGTAACAAACTCTATACAATCATCAAAAAGAAAGAATACTTGTATATGTTGTTGGTCTTTTACCGGTTTCCTAAAAGTTTTTTTTTAATTACATCTCGAAAGATCAATACATTTTTTTCATTCAATTGGAGCTCAAGATGAAATACTTCGATTAGAGGGCACGAAATGTCACTGGCCAAGTACCCCCTTCAACGAGTATTCTAGTCATCAACGACTAGGGACTCGGGCCGCCGAGCCATGTTCTTTTTGGCTGAAAGGAACTGGGCTGAGCTGAATTGAACTGAATGAAGCTGAAATAATAGTTAACTAGATTTCATGCCCGTGCGTTGCACGGGTTATAAAAATTGACTCACCTCTAATTGCTATGGTTTTTTTGGGCGAACATTCAACTCATTCGATGTTTTGATAGTCCCCCGTCTCAATCATTTGATACTGTTAAAAAAAAATTCAATTGATGCTTTGATAGTTCCCCGTCTCAATCATTTGATACTGTTAAAAAAATTTCAATTGATTGTTAAAAAAATTTCAATTGATGTTTTGATAATCCCCCCGTCTCAATCATTTGATACTGTTAAAAAAAATTCAATTGATGTTTTGATAGTCCCCTGTCAATCATTTGATACTGTTAGATCAATTATAATTATGCCTTATGTTGGATTCATGCACTATGGATTTTTTTGGGCGAATATTCAATTCATTCGATGTTTTGATACTCCCCATCTCAATCATTTGATAATATTAAAAAAAAAATTCAATTGATGTTTTGATAGTGCTCGTCTCAAAATTGATGTTTTGATAGTCCACGTCTCAATCATTTGATATTGTTAACCAAAAAATCAATTGATGTTTTGATAGTCCCCGTCTCAATCATTTGATACTAATTCGTACTTGTCTTAAACGGAAACACTTCATAAAGTGTTAATGTTTATCTGCGTGATTTTATTAGACTTTTGGCCGCCTTTTGTTACGCGTGGTATTGATTTTTAGGATTCTAAGGAATATACAAACGGGAAGTGCTAGGGCGACACC
>JAGPOY010002229.1:0-15258 GCA_018983105.1 Silene uniflora | reverse complement strand
CTAGGGCTATGTGTTGATCTTATTCATATTCGTATGTTTACATGTTACATAAACTCTGACATTTCGTGGCTGGGAGGACTCGGAGTTACTCCCCACTGACTGTGGCTTTCGTATTTGTATAAAATGCGATCGACAGGTACGGTGAGGCTTATATTGGGGTACATCGACGAGCTAGCGAGCAAAGTAACCCTGGGATTGCTTAGATCTCATTCCCTTTGAGACATTTGGACTATTTCTATTTTGTTGTAATCTATTCAAGGGACATATGTCTCCCTTTTTCACACTTATTTGTATCATTATTCGCAACTTTTATGTCTCATCCCTTTTTATTCAAGACCTTGCATGTTTGACACCTTCCCATGGATAGTTTTATAACAGGTTCAAGTTTTCAAAAATCACAGGTTTTATCCTAATGAGCCTATTACAAACATATCCATGCAGTTTCTCTTTAGAAATACGTGTTTATTTTTTTCGCGGAAATCGAGGGTGTCACACTTTTCAGATCCTCCGGATAATTCACCACCTCCAACACACTTTTTATCTCCTTATGCCAGTTGTCGAGCAAATCCGGCATTTCGGTGCCCACATAGATGGTAGGGTCGAAGCGAGAGATAGTGGTGCTCATTTTAGAGGCGTCAAGATCCACCTCTCTCGCCTTTCCCCCACTCTTGAAAGCCTCAAGAAGTGCGCGTGTTGCTCGATCAACCAAGCAACCTCCTCCAAGGTCATTTCCGCGGCCTTAGCATAGGCGGGTGTTCTCTTTGGCGGCATTTTGAGCTAATATAAGAAGATAAACGTAAGCATACAGCCTATGACCCAAAATAAAAGACACACATCCGCCAGAGACAAGCTCGGCCGAGTCCGGAGACAACTCGGTCGAGTCAATGGTCACTCGGTCGAGTCAAGCCACTACTCGGCCGAGTTACCCAACATCAGAAACTATCAGAAAGTACCCAAGAGCTCACTCGGTCGAGTAAATTACATACTCGATCAAGTACAACTCACTCAGTCAAGTTACCGCCTTACTCGGCCGAGTGGAAACGTTCCAGATGCTACTGTAAAAATACCCCCTTCACCCCACTCGGTCGAACATCAGATTTCTCGATCGAGTCACCACTACTCGGTCGAGTAACCCACCCTGCTCGATCGAGTCATGCAAAAAACGAACTACCCTCATGCTTTTCGTTTACGTAAACATAACTCAATCCTCTCTCACATGTTACCGCCACTATAAAACCATACAATAACATCGATCAAATATCACATGTCTATCACATCCGTCAACTCTACTACCATGTATCATGTCATTCAATCATACTATTATTCAACTTGCATATATCAAAACGCATCACATACAACGATTCCCTTTTTGACATCCCCGTAGTGCACAGTTAGGAGTTGTCAAGGAAATCTTGCGGCCTTAGGACGTCTCCCAAGCCTTTGCGCTAGCTCCAAACAACTCCCACTCGGGTTCATTTTATTTAGACACCCTAAGTTTTTCTTGTTCATTGGTTTTAGGTTCCAAAACCGTCACTCTGATACCACTTTGTAACACCCCTATATACAAGAGTGCCTTACCAAGGACCACTCAAGCATATAAAGGTGTTACCATCTCGGTTGCCTGAGGTAGTATGCATCATAGGAACAATCAAGAAACACTTTAAATAAAGAAATATATAGAAGTTACATAGTCTCAACAAACAAAGCTATAAAAACTGTCTAAACAACGTCATAAAGATAAAGCAATGGTTGGCTAAACAACACGATATCTAGGTGATGAAAGCTCCCATCCACGCCCCGCAAGCTAACAATATCATCCATCAGGTACCATTAATACCTGCTAAGCCAATTGCTCACCATCCCTGAATCGATCACTATAGTTTTAAAAACATAAAACGGGGTCAGTCAGCCATATAATCATAACAAGCCAACGTAATAATAAAATCAACAGCGGAAGCAAAGCCAATGTCAACACCCACTCCTCAACTCCCTCACACACAGTAACAGACTACACGCCGCAACATGTAGCTATGCCAAGTTACCCACCGCAATAGGTAACCCTCGTCGCCAGTGGGGACCGCAGCCTTACCACCTAATTCCTGCTCACCGCAACGAGCAAACCTCAGATCATTAATGTGCACATCCCTCTTGTGACGGAAGTCACAAGAGGCGAACATGGGAATGAGTCTATCTCTCGACATAGCTCATTACAATCACCACCACACCAACAACATCTCTTCCAACAAACATCAACAACAACAATAGCAATAACAACCGCATACAACTCATATACAATTACACATGCAACTAATTAGGAAAACTCTACCTTATTCGCGAATCCAAGTAATCAAGTAAATCAACCACAGAAGGGTTCATCTACGAAATCGGCACCTATTATAATAACAACAATCAATTACCAACCAATATAATCAATTACCTCCAAATTCCCAAATTAGGGTTTACTTAATCTTATACAAAAGAATGGACAATGAATCATGAATCTGGCTGATTAGATCTACGCTGAAAGATGTAAACGATTTAAGATCGATCAACCCTAGCCTTGAGATGATTAGAATAACTAAGAGAGTAATGAGTGTCGTTGCTTTTGTGAAAGGTGTGTTTTATGAAAAGTGATTAAGAAACCGACTAAAATTTTTACTCTCTTATTTATATTA
This sequence comes from Silene uniflora, assembly GCA_018983105.1. Lineage (NCBI taxonomy): Eukaryota > Viridiplantae > Streptophyta > Magnoliopsida > Caryophyllales > Caryophyllaceae > Silene > Silene uniflora. Next base: position 12,583 of record JAGPOY010002229.1, on the reverse strand, counting down.
ATCACCCAAAACCGATAATTAAACCCGCCAGGCCGATAACTCGGCCGAGTAACAAGTAACTCGACTGAGTAAGCTCAACTCGGCCGAGTCACCCCAAACTCGATCGAGTTTCGTCTGGAGAGAAGCTAACAAAACAAGCGAGTGACCACACTAAAGTCACCAACTGGCTTACTCGGTCGAGTAAACCACCAACTCGACCGAGTAACCTGGTTCAGAAATCTGTGGTATTACATGCTAGTCTTCCCTTCAAGTACCTTGTGGTTCCTATTGCAACTAAGAAACTTAGTGTGCTTGACCGTGCTGTCCTGCTGGAGAGAGTGGTGAGCAGGATAAGAGCTCTTGGTTCAAGGAAAGTGTCTTACGGTGGAGGCTGGTGCTGGTACATGCAGTATTTAGCAACTTGCACAGCTACTGGGCAAGGCTTTTTATCTTGCCTAAAGGGGTCCTAAAAAAGATAGATGACATATGCATGAACTTTTTATGGCAAGGTCATATGCATTATGAGAAAGCTCCCCCTGTGGCCTGGTCTAAGGTGTGTAGATCTAAAGCTCATGGTGGGTTGGGCTTAATTAACTCTGAATGGTGGAATATTGATGCTGTAGCAAAGTATGTCTGGTGGGTTTGCTTATAAAAAGGACCACCTGTGGGTAAAATGGGTGAATAATGTTTATATCAAAGGCCAAAACTGGTGGAATTATCATCCTTCTTCTACAGCCAGCTGGGCTTGGAGGAAAATCTGTTGGGTGAAGGATAAAATGCAATTGGTAATTGTACTACATTCCTGGGATTCTGGTAAGGATTACTCAATTAATGCTGGTTACCTATGGTTGCAGCCTGATCAAACTAATATAAATTGGAGAGCTTTTGTGTGGACAAGGTATGACATGAGCAAGCATAATGTTATTGCATGGTTGGCAGTCCAGGAGAGACTCTTAACCACGGACAGGTTGAATAAGAGAGGCTTATGTATGGAAACTAGCTGCCTATTATGTGAGAATGCAGATGAATCCCATGAGCATCTGTATTTTGAGTGTTGTTATAGCAGATGTTGTTTGGAGCTAATATCTGATTGGCTGGGGGTTTCTTTGCCCAGGCAGAATGTATTATAGTGGTGGATAAAGTGCTGAATGAGGCCTTTGTTGAAAAAGCACATCATTGGAGTTGTTGTTTGTGTATTGGTTTATCAAATATGGATGGCTAGAAATACAAGTTTCCATGATCAGTGTTTGAAGAGACCAAGTTCTATTGTGCAAAATGTTAAGCGTATAATCTGTAATAGAATTACTAGTAATGTGAGTCTAGCATTGAAAGAGAAGCATTCAACTCTTCTTAGGGGTTTCATGTCCTAAGATGAGTATGAATAGCGAATGATGTATTGGTTGGGGCGATTTTAATACTACTTACAATTCTATCAAAAAAAACTTCTATGCAAACTAAACTAGATTAAAACGATAAGTGATGATTAAAACGGTACTGGACTAAATGAAACGGTGTATCAATTAATAAAGAAGCCTGAGGTTAGTCGGGTTAATATGAATGCTAGGAGATCTATAAAGTCGGGGTGTCAAAAATAAGGTCCTATCTAGGCAATATCGCGTCCTCTCGGTCTTACGATGAATTTAGGTCGGTAATAACATGCTTTGCTCTTTATTAGACCTTTCTACTACGTCAAACACGATCGAATGCAAGCTACGACTTTCGATTTTATATCTAACATGCAAGAGGTAGATGAATATGAAGATTATTCAACCAAACAAGTCATCAAACATGTTATGTGCAAGATTTAGAAATTTATCTATATTATTAAAGGAAGCTTTTTTCGAGCGACGTGATTGGTTGAAGTATATAATAAGAGGTTTTTAAATAAACATAGGAAAAGATAAAATTTATTACTATTACTATTAAAATAAATAAAACTTTGTGATTAGATATATATTATAAAATATTATTGCCGTGTTTTTAGGAGGAGAATACGTAAAACTCTACTGCTACGACAACTACAATCAAAGCCAAAGACTCCACAAATTGTGTATAACCGTAGTAACTCCGTAAGATTCCACAAATTGTGTATATATACGACCCCGTCAAATTGTTAGCTGCATATTTGTTTATAAAGACTATTTTTATCACTTCGTATTTTCTTTTATTATTTGTGTGGTGTGTACTCTTATGATTTTGTGTGCGGTATGTCCCCTCTTTGAATGTGTTTTTGGTTAGATTTATCAATTATTTGAATTTAATCGTGTCAAATATTTGCAGGTTTAACCGTTTAACGTAGTTTGATTTTTCGGTGATCATGCATAGCTTTGGAATTATGTATCAACTATAACTCTATGAGTCCAGAGGTATTTCTAAAATTTTAATATTCATGTATAATGAAGTTAGGTATTACTCAGTATACGAGATTGTATATATACACACTCATTAATTCGGTTGTTGTTTTAAGTCTTTTAGTTGGAAAATTTGCAGACTTATAAGAGGACGTTTAGTTTAAACTTCAACATGCATCGATAGATGATTTGGAGAAAAGCTTAGTAATCATCATTGTTTTATTTCGTAACAGTTATTTATTCATCATTGTACTTTGTAGTATACCCTTATTAACGTATGTATGTTGAATGTTGATCGCTTGATCATGGTTTTTTATTTTATTTTGTCATCACCTGAGTCTTTATTTGTATTACTTGAGTCTTTATTAACGTATGTATGTTGAAGTATTGGTTAAAGCAGATGTGTACTGTACTACTGTGTGTCTGTTTTGGTATATTTGGTAAGCAATCACATGGTACACATAATATGTACTTCGTAAGTGTTAAAGTAAACACAAATAAGAGATGTTAAAAGTACTTCTACATCAAGACGTTGTTGCCATTAGATTATTACAACACAAAGTACTTAATATACAAAGTACGTGCTTAATATTTGTTTGCCTTTGTTTTTGGCACAAAGACCAAATTGAGTCCGGAGAATTCAATTGTCCATCAAAGAGATCCTTAAAATAGAAAGGCAAACAATTAACTGAGACACCCTAAAATGGAATAGACAAACAAATGTCCGGGACGGAGAAAGTACACTATAATACACATTGGTGGAGGAGTTAATGACTTAATAAAAGTGAATGACTAATGAAACGATAAGTAAGCAGGTGTAGAATATAAAAAATAATAGTTCATCAGCATTTTACAGTTACTACAATATACGATAAAAGATAACATACATAGTGTATTAATTTGATTTGATTGATATAATACTAAATATTGAAATATAATAGTTTGTATAATAATGCTTCGTAGAATTATATATGCAGTAGTACTCTTCAAATTGTGATATTCTTCAATTGTGAAGTCTATACGACATCACTTATATAGTCATACTAATAAGATAGAGTCCTTGTGCTTTATTACTTTCAATGTAAGTCTCTTATGTTCCGTAATTCTGTAAATTGGGAGTAAAAGATAAAGTTTAGTTTAGTTTAGTTTATTGCCCCTCCGTATATTTGCTTTATTTTCCCCTCACAAAATAAAGCAAATGTAAATCATTCACTGAAACAAAGTGAGTATTATTCATTGGTCACCAAAAAAAATTTAAAAAATTGAATTTTTAAAATAAAGTTTTAATATAGGAAGATAATTAAGCTACTTCAATATACTCCGTATGACATTAGTGTATGTTAGATAAAACAAAGTTTAAAAGTTTTACCAGCATAAAATTTGGTTGATAGAGGAAACCCGACTTCCAGTTGAAAAATTGGCTAACATTTCGACCACAAGTTACTTCAAAAGCGCTTTTACGAAGTGTCAGACATAAATGCATGTGATAGTGATAGGCTATCGCACACCTATGCAAAAATACCCTAATGGTACAACAAGTAAATGTAGTATGTAGGGGTCGAATCCACAGAGAAGCTCGGTTGTTCTATTAAAATGCTATGAATAGTATTTCTTTCTAAGTCGATTTAACGAGTTGTTGGTTGGTGTAAATAAGATATAAACGATAATAATAAAAACATTTAGGGAAGTCGGTTCGACATGTAAGAATTGTAAATGCATATGACTAATATGATATAATAAAACATTGTTCATTGCTAAGGGTTTAGACACCCGCCTCTCGACATTAGAATCATAAACCAAATAAATAGAATAGTCTAATTGATCTCTCGATATGATTAGGTTACTCTATTAACAACATGTAAATGTCCTACTCAAATCTCATGCCTCTCGACATTAGGACGAGCAATTTAACCAATGATTGATTACGCGTTTTAGTCATCGATTAATGTAGACAAGAATGAGCATGTGCTAGAAACATATGAACAACACTTTATATTTACCAATTATGTCATATTGCAACCACTTTTTATTACATGTCTCCCCTAGTCCCTAGACTAGAGAAATTAGCTACTCATTATGGAATTAAAACTAATAGACAACAATATAAACAACATAATGAAAATGCAATAAGAAATTAAAGAGAGAAATACAATACCAATGGAAGAAATAAGACTTGAAATGAAGAACATAAACCCAAAAGAAAGCTTGTATTAACTTGAATGGAAATGCTAACTATTGAAAGATGGATTTGACTTAACTTTTGTAATATGTTGCATTTGTTGGTCCATTCCATATTATTAATGTCTATGCTCCATACTTGGTCCATTTCCTGATGCGTGCATTTTACATAGATTTTACTGTCCATTTTGGCACGCATTTCTATGTCATTTAGGTGATATTATGGTACTTTATGCCCCGAATATGCTACTTTATACTTCCATTATCATTTAGGTGATACAAGCCATGAAGTAGTGAAAACCAAGACAAAACTGTCCCAAGTATGCATGCATTTAGGAGATGAGTTGAGTCGGAGCTTGGTACTACCATTTCGAGGTGCGCATAGAAGGAAAGAAGCTAGGCGAGCAAAGGAAGAGCTTCACGCCGCTAGTACCTACTTTGGAGAGCCATAACTTGAGTTCTACAACAGATAATCAAGTGATTCCAATTGTAGGTGAAAGCTTATCCTCTTAGCTTTCCAACGCCACCAAAAGCGCCCTATTTGCCCAAGTAACGAAGAAATGGCAGCCGTTTGAAGTTCAGTGCGCGAAGCAGGAATTACGCGCTGAGAAGTACTCGATCGAGTACTCTATTCTACTCGATCGAGAGGAATTCTACTCGATCGACTGATATTAGAAGAGGAAGTCCTCGATCGAGTAACTTACTTACTCGATCGAGGGGTTGTGTGAAGGATTCTACTCGATCGAGAGGTTATTTTCCTCGATCGAGTAGATCGATGTTACTGGGCTTTGGTCCGTGACATTTTAGGTTTAATTTCGCTTTAGTTTTTATTATAAATAAGGAGATTAGTTCTCTAATCAGATCATCACTTCTTATTTTACCTAGAAAACGATTCACTGTTGTTTTTTCTACTACTACTTTTGGATCGGGATTTATGCTCTTCCTTTCTTCTCCTTCCTTGTAAACTCGGTATTATCATCCCTATTTCAATTTAATTCGTTTAATTATGTTGTTAGTTATTTCTTCCCTTATTATTATTGCTTTATTCCCAATTATGCATAGCTAATTCAATTATTAGGATTTAGGGTAGCCATGGCAAAGCTAGGATGAAATGATTAGTTTATTTTGATTAAGATCCGTATGTTCTGTTGCATTTAATTGACTTTTAATTGTTTGAGTTGACGCATTCAATTGATTGAATTGATACTCTCTTGACCTAGATCGAAAGATTGGAATAGGGCAGATCTGCAACGTACATTAGGATTTTTGCTAATTAGGGCGAAAGCTAAGTTAGTATTGTTTTAGGGCGATTAGCGGACCGAAAGGACCTTATCACTACCCACGGACCTGATCAAGATATGCATGACTTTAGTCCGACCCTTAAGCCATGGTGAACCGAAGATCCTAGTTCTCGTTCCCTATTATTTTCTTTACTTTATTTCTCTTTCCCTTAATTTTTCGTAGTTCAGAAACAAACAAACAAAACTCCCCAATTTGGTTACTTGGACAAACTTGTTAGCTATAGGGTTCCCATCTCTCTGTGGATACGATCCCGACTGCCTTTACTGCATTTAGTTGAGACCAGTTGGTTTTATTTTTGATAGGGTTGCGACAGCCGTGTCAAATTTTGGCGTCGTTGCCGGGGAGGCAATTGCCCTATCTGTTTTTTGTTTCGTTTATTGCTATCCGTCTCGGGGAATTTTATTCCCCGAGGCAGTTCTTATTCTCTTCTCTAGTGTTGTTTTGATAGGTCTTACAGGTCCTATTGGCGATACATCGGGAGAGGCCACCTATGTTCCGTTCACCGGGGCAACAGGTGGTATTTTGTGAGAGATGTGGTATCGTGGGACACGATGCAGTTTGCTGCCTTGCAGAACCTTGCCAAGTTTATGCTTATCGACAATATAAACAGAGTCACGGTGCTTCGTTCCCACCACGCAGTTATACACCACCACATCTATACTATCAACGAGGCTTCCAAGAGCCATCCTATCCCTCTTCACCGCCGCAACAAAACCCCCCTCCTGCTGTCAACAATGAAGAGATTGATGAATTGAAGTCGTTAATAGCGACACTTGCTCTTCAGTCGCAACGAGTTGAACAATCGAGAGATGCTACTATCAAGGTTCTTATGCATCAATTAGCTCAAGTAACAACCGAGCGAGACGATGATATGTACGACTCGGATTTCGAGGAAGTCTTCAACGTTAAGTCATATGATCAGTTCGATCGCGAAAGCCTATGTATTCGATTGAATGATACAGCAGAGGAAGAGGTCGATCGAGAGGTTAAAAGTGCTCGATCGACTAGTCCTGATGAGAAGGTGCTGGATCGAGCAGAAGTAAGTACTCGATCGAGTGGGTTGGGCGCGGGTATGACTCGATCGAGTGACTTGATTGGTCGATCGAGTGATGTTGGCGAAGAAGGAACTCGATCGAGTGACCTAGTTACTCGATCGAGCACAGTGACTGCGGACAGCAATGGTTTGTCACCCGATTCTGTCCCGACCAGCGATAAGAAGGTAAACGAAGATCATTCTTACTCAATAGAAGGTAATATCATTTCTTTTGTTGTCTTCGGTACGATCAGTTGTATGCCTTCCGTTAAATCATATACTGCTTTTGATTTGACGCCTCCGCCCCTACTCGGGAGCAAGTTGGAGGAACATCGTTTTGTTTCTTCTTATACAGGTCTTGACCGGTTAGAAGACCCGGGAGGAGGATTTGAAGATTCCATCCCTCGTAAGAACAAGGCGCGACAAAGGGCTGATAGAGTCGTGATGGATGCTGTGATAGGCCGCTGCCTTTCTGCTGCTGTGCTTTGGAGGACGGTAGTGAAGCTCATGGTTGCTGAAATAACTGCGTTCAGTCAGAAGCCTAGCTGTGGGCCATTGAGTTTTGTTGATGGATGACGAAAGAAGGTCGAGCTGGGACCTATCTGAAACTAGCGCTTGTCGGGAGGCAATCTGACTTATGTTTTGTTGAACTTTATTTCGGACTTTTTGCTGCTTTATTGGTGTTTTCCGCGTGCTAAGACATTTATAACCTTATTTTGCGTGTTCATTCGGAACCGTCACTGTTATGTCGCTTGCTGATGCGGCAATTACTCGATCGAGCTCTGTTTTACTCGATCGAGTCACCAGTTCGCTCGATCGAGTTCTATTCTGCTCGATCGAGTCACCAGGCTCCCTAAAGTACTCGATCGAGAGCCTCTTCTTCTCGATCGAGCAACTCATGTGAAGACTCCACTCGATCGATAGCTCTTCTTCTCGATCGACTGCTCTTTTGTGCTCGATCGAGTCCCTGATCGCCTGGTTCGGTTTGGGGAGGTTCGTGGTGCGCGCTATCTTGTAAGTTCTCGACTCTTTCTCTCTAGTTTGCATTTCTTTTCCTTTACTTTGTACAATGGGGACATTGTACAGTTTGGTTTGGGGAGGTTATGCATCCATATCTGTTCTGCATACTGTTTGTTTTCTTGCATTTATGTTATCACGTTTATTATATTTTCGTATGCATTGTTTGTTTCAATTCTAAAACAAAAATCACATAAAACTTAAAATTTTTCGAAAAATCAAAAATATTCACGTTTATTTTTGCATGGATTGGAGTATTTTCATTGATGATATTGCACTTTAACTTGTCTTTTTGCTTGAGCCTTGCACTTTCATTAGTGGTTATTAGCTGAGTCTTACGCATAATCTACGAGTTTTTGTTCGAATTTAGCTGACTGTTTAGACTTGACCTGATAAATTGGCAAACTACTTAAAATTTCTGAGTTTTAGAGCTTATTAACTGGTGACATTCATGACCGGTTCACATAGGAATTGAGAGTAGTACTCCTTGCATATCATATGTATCATCAATTTGCACGTATATGAAATTCAATTGCTTTTGGCCTACATACATTCGGGTTAGTGGTTGGTGTCACGTGCAGGGAGATGCTTACATTACCCTTTCTTTCATTTTTACCCATTTAACTCCACATTGTTAGAAATCATATTTCGACTCATACTAATATCACATATTAGTGTTTAAATTTATACTTATAAATTCAAGATCTTATGCATGCAATAATTAACATAAGTAAAGAATCGGGTTCTTACAATCGTCTTTATACTAACTTGGACACCTTCCAATGTTAGCCTTCGTAAGAGATTCCGATTAAGCTCCTTAGCTCATCTACTCGATCTATAGTGAGATCGATGCCCAAAGGTACGTAGAAAGGATTCGACCTTAATTCCCGTAAATATTTTATTACTAGAAATATTAACGAGTTTAACCTTATTATTTTTCTACTAAAAATATTACTACTACTAGTAATCTCTCAATTTCTAGTGAGGAATTTCTATTTTATTTCTCTAGAATTGAAGTGTAAAAACTCTAGAGAGATGAGTGAATATTGTTGTTCAAATGAAGCATGAATGATGAACAAAAGAGAAATCAATTTCTCTTATTGAGGAATAGGGGGGCACGGTTAAGGCTTCGTAGGAGTGCCCTATGGGTGCTTCTAATTTCTACCAAAATGCTCTTCACAAGATACATTGGGTAGAGAATGGAATGATTATGTTTAAACATATGATTAAGCATGCCCACAACATAAACACCCCAACAACCTCTTGTCTCCTCAATTACACGGTCCATATACTTAAAATGGACTCCATTTTAAGTTTGTCAAATGTACATTTGTACAATGTCACACATTAGAAATGTATTTGACATATTATGTAATTTTATCTTCATAAAAATTCATAATATATAACAATGATATTATTAAATAATTTCACTAGTAATATCATAATTACTATCTTATAAAATATGTCAATGTATTATAAATCACGACAACTCGTAATTATCTCGAACCGTTTATTCATGTCTCGATTGTTTCGTAAACAATAAACAATTTTTAAGTAATAAAACGATTTAATTACTTTAAGACGAAATCTTATTTAATCCAATTACAATAAGACGTCAATTCACTCGTAAAATTAATTCCCGTAATAAGGTATTAATTAACCCGTATCCCATACGATTAATTAAATAATGAATTAAAATCGAACTCCCTTAAGATATGACCTTAAAGGGATCAACCGGTCTAAACACCATCATATGACAGTAATGTCAAACTCTAGTTAGCCAATCATTACTGATAAATGTCGATCAGTTGACTAGGAGTAATTTTCCCAATTTGTATTCTTAATATGTGATTTAAAGTACGTAATTCGAAATTACTATGACGCATTATTGTCGAGGACATATCCTCCAACACACATTTAGCCAAATTTGCCTTTTGACCCTTAACTACATCCAAATTTAGCCTGTCTTGCCAAGCTAGTTTAGATTGTTCTGTGGTATATTGTTTATTGTGCCAAGTTTGGGCTTGTATCCGATGATTTGGAGTTGGTAATTTATGAAGGAAAGGAGGAAGAAAGAAAAAAAGAAATCGAAAAAGAAAAAAAAAAAAGAGGAAAAACGAAAAAAACGTGACTCAAAAGAAAAGAGAAAAGAAAAAAGAAAAAAAGAAAATGTTGACTGTTGACGGTTTCACTCCTATGCTTTATTATGATCATTTGAGGAGTATGTTCAGTTTGGTTTGGTGAGTTTATGTGCCAAATGAAGGGCACTTATGCTTAATTTTGATTGATTAGAAATGGATATGTTCTATTTTGGTTCTGTTGGGTGCTAGCTTGGCCGCCTATACCTTCACATTTCCGAAAAATGTTTTGCCTTTTCTTACCCATTACCTCACTTTACCATATTTTTGTAAGCTCTCGGCTATGACGGACCTTGTTTGGTTGGAATATGTGTACGGTAGCTAGAATTGTCTATCATATTAGTTGCATGCATGATTATGTGGGTCGTAGTTTAGGTGAGCGACTATTTCTCTTTCTCTTTTACACTCATATGCTTACCCATTACTTCATGAGAGAGGAGTGACCCATGAGATTCTGATTTTGTTGGTCTTGCAAGGTCGATAGGTCAGCTTCATTTCGGGACAGTTTATAACTCGTTTGCGTACTGACTGGTATAGCTTTAGCTGCTGATTTCTATTGCATTAAATTGGTTCAAGTAGATAAGTATAACTAGCTCTGAGGTGTATTCCTTTCCTTTAGATTCACTTTAGTTGCATTTAGTTGCTTGAGGGCAAGCAAAAGTTTGGTTTGGGGAAGTTTGATGCGTGCATTTTACATAGATTTTATGATCCATTTTGGCACGCATTTTTATGTCATTTAGGTGATATTATGTCACTTTATGCCCCGAATATGCTACTTTGTACTTCCATTATCATTTTGTAGGTACAAGCCATGAAGTAGTGAAAACCAAGCCAAAACTGTCCCAAGTATGCATGCATTTAGGAGATGAGTTGAGTCGGAGCTTGGTACTACCATTTCGAGGTGCGCATAGAAGCAAAGAAGCTAGGCGAGCAAAGGAAGAGCTTCACGCCGCTAGTACCTACTTTCGAGAGACATAACTTGAGTTCTACAACAGATAATCAAGTGATTCCAATTGGAAGTGAAAGCTTATCCTCTTAGCTTTCCAACGCCACCAAAAGCGCCCTATTTTCCCAAGTAACGAAGAAATGGCAGCCGTTTGAAGTTCAGTCCGCGAAGCAGGAATTACGCGCTGAGAAGTACTCGATCGAGTACTCTATTCTACTCGATCGAGAGGAATTCTACTCGATCGAGTGATCTTAGAAGAGGAAGTCCTCGATCGAGTAACTTACTTACTCGATCAAGGGGTTGTGTGAAGGATTCTACTCGATCGAGAGGTTATTTTCCTCGATCGAGTAGATCGCTGTTACTGGGCTTTGGTCCGTGACAGTTTAGGTTTAATTTCGCTTTAGTTTTATTATAAATAAGAAGATTAGTTCTCTAATCAGATCATCACTTCTTCTTTTACATAGAAAACGATTCACTGTTGTTTTTTCTACTACTACTTTTGAATCGGGATTTATGCTCTTCCTTTCTTCTCCTTCCTTGTAAACTCGGTATTATCATCCCTATTTCAATTTAATTCGTTTAATTATGTTGTTAGTTATTTCTTCCCTTGTTATTGTTGCTTTATTTCCAATTATGCATAGCTAATTCAATTGCTAGGATTTAGGGTAGCCATGGCAAAGCTAGGATGAAATGATTAGTTTATTTTGATTAAGATCCGTATGTTCTGTTGCATTTAATTGACTTTTAATTGTTTGAAACGACGCATTCAATTGATTGAATTGATACCCCCTTGACCTAGATCGAAAGATTGGAATAGGGCAGATCTGCAACGTACATTAGGATTTTTGCTAATGTGACAGCTCGAATTTTCAGTTCATTTGGTTGGATAAGCTTGTGTGGTTAATTCGGTAAGGTCTGAACGTTGTTGTTGTTGAGATGCTAAATGCTGACTCGTTGTGGGTAATCCTGAGTGAACTTCGGGACGAAGTTAATTTTAAGGGGGGAAGACTGTAATACCCCGTATTTTATAAGTATAATTAGAATTATATATTATTATTATTATTTATAATAAGCGAGACGGGATTGTAATTAGTAATTAGAAAAGGGAGCGGGTTTCGAAAATGGGTCGAACCCAATTTAACACAATTTAACCTAGACAATAAAAAAGAAAAAAAATAAAATAAAACAAACCCTAAACACATTCACGTCGTCATTCATGTGTGCGGGAGTTCGATTTTCGTCAGCCATAACCGTCACAAGGTAACTTCTAAACTACTCGCCTTAAATCGTTTGTAACTTGTTAATTATACCGCTATAGGACGAACCTAGGGTAGCGTTGTGACCGTGGGACATCTTAGATTGTCGGGGACCCATTGTTGACCGGAGTTAACCGCCGTGGTGGTGGGTGCGGCCTTGTTTTCGAGGCTGGTTGGGTGTTGGTTCGAAAATGGGTAAATGATTGATTCGACCCGCATATCGAGTCTAATAGGGTCTGGGTTCGGGTAAAGACGGTCTAGGGGAAGGAGTCGAGTCTAGTGGTGGTATAGGGGTGGTTGTTGGTGGCGCGTGGTGGTCGGCGTGAGGGTTTTCGAACCCGATGGAAGCAGGGTCGGATTCTGAGGGAGTTCGAACCCATATC
>JAGPOY010002228.1:0-15259 GCA_018983105.1 Silene uniflora | reverse complement strand
TAGTCTATGTATAGAATAAACAAAGGCTACACTTCAAGCTACGATTTGTGAAGATCAAAATGAACATCGATATACAAGCAATGAAGGACGTATAGATTCGATGGAAGATTGCAAATCATATAACAAGCTTGAATTATGTCATTGAAGAATACTTAAAGCATCACGAGAACACCGTAACAAGTTTCAAGTGATGATCAATCAAGCAAAGACTCGATCAAGTCTATAAATGAACTCCAAGATGAAGAGTTCAAGATCACGTCAAAGGATGAACCTACTACTGAAGATCTCCAAGAAGATTAGCTAGTATAGGACATCTATCGAGTAACGGGATTTTGAGAATAACGTTGGAAAGTAAAAGTTCTGGTTATTACGTCTATAACTTTTACTTGCCAAGCTTCATGTTATGGCTCGTTTGACTATAACATTAAGTAGTATTTAAGAGCACGATTTTAAACAGTTTTAAAATCATTTTTAAAGGACAAAAATCTTGTAAATATATTTTAGATTCACATGTATGTATAATAGAGATGAAATTCGAGTTATTTAGTGGATAGTTTACGTTTCCCTATTGGTCAAATAAGGAAACTCCCAAATCTCAAATTCCTCAAATAAGGGTCCCTAGCCGGTGGGCCGGCTGTCGGCCTTCCGGCTGGGAGACCTTCTTCACTCCAAAAACCTTGACTTTTTGACTTTTTTCTCAAATAAGGGTCCCCAGCCGGTGGGCCGGCTGCCGGCCTACCGGCTGGGAGACCTTTTTCCTCAAAATTTCCCAAAAACTTGTAAATTGGTTACAGGAGACTCCCAGCCGGTGGATGACCGGCGGCCGGTAGGCCGGCTGGGACTCCCTTCCTTTGAATTTCGACCAATTTTCACACTCAACATACAGGAGACTCCGAGCCGGTGCTCGACCGGCGGCCGGTAGGCCGGCTGGGACTCCTATTACTTCGTTTTGCCTTCTACACTCCACCAATTCGAATCCCAATTTCCCGCTAGCCTTGGGAAGCGTGTTTTCATCTTTCAAACCGACTCACCATGTCGGGATATAGGCTAAGCGGGGGTTATGCATGTGTTCATCACAAATCTTGTTCTCTTGACGATTCTTCATGTGACACTCCCGTCACCAAACCAAGTTACCCAAGTAAGATCCAACAACTTCTCTCATTTACTACCTACATGCATGCTATATACAATGGTGGTTCTTGAGGAACTCCACCAAACCAACGATTGTTCTTTCATCAATTGTCCTTCTCCTCGGGGAGTGGATCCCCAAGAAAAAGCACTTCAACGGTTCCCAACTTATCACCTTGATAGTACCGCTTCACTCTTTGGCCGTTGACTTTGAAATGCCCACCTTCTTTAGTCCATAGGTCGAATGCTCCACAAGGGGACATTCCCCGTGACCTTAAAAGGTCCGGACCATCTTGAGCGGAGCTTTCCGGGAAAGACTTTAACTCTTGAGTTGAATAGGAGAACGGAGTCCCCCACACTTATGTCCTTTTTGACGATTGTGGCGTCATGCCACTTCTTAGTTTGGTCCTTATAAATCTTGGAGCTTTCATAAGCCTCCAATCTCAACACTTCAAGTTCACTCATTTGGAGAAAACGAATCTCACCAGCGGCGTCAAAGTCAAAATTCATCTCTTTAAGTGCCCACCAAGCTTTGTGCTCCAATTCGAGCGGCAAATGGCAAGCTTTCCCATACACTAGCTTGTAGGGAGTTGTTCCCAATGGAGTTTTAAATGCCGTTCGAAGAGCCCACAAGACGTCGGGCAACTTTTGGGACCAATCTTTTCGACTTTTATTCGTCACCTTCTCGAGTACCGCCTTGATTTGCCTATTGGAAACCTCGACTTGCCTACTAGTTTGGGGGTGGTAAGCAAGAGCGGTCTTGTGCTTGACCCCATGAGACTAAAGCAAAGCCTTTAATGTGTTTTTCCTAAAGTGAGACCCTCCATCACTTATTACCACCCTTGGTGCCCCAAACCTTGGGAAGATCGTTCCCTTAAAAAGCTTCATCACAACTTTTGAGTCGTTTGTTGGGGAGGCCACGACTTCTATCCACTTCGATACATAATCCACCACTACAAGTATGTACTCATTCCCACAAGAATATGGGAATGGCCCCATAAAATCGATCCCTCAACAATCAAATAGTTCAATCTCAAGAATATTGGTGAGTGGCATTTCATTTCTTTGACCGATGCTTCCGGTTCGTTGGCAAGCATCACAAGACTTCACAACATAATGGATATCCTTGAACATAGAGGGCCAATAAAATCCCCCTTGGAGGACTTTGGCAATGGATCTCGATGTAGCCAAATGTCCTCCATAGGCGGAGTTATGCATCTGATCCACAATCTCTAGCCCTTCTTCCCTTGAAACACAACGCCTAAACTTTCCATCCCCACACTTTCGGAACAAGTGTGGGTCATTCCAAAAGTATCTCTTAGCGTTATGCTTCAACTTCCTTCTTTCTTTGGGACCTAGCTTGATACGGGTCGTCTAAGTACAAAAAATAAAACCTAAATCTACTAACTAGGTAGTCAGCGGAAGTAGGGTCGATCCCACAAAGAGGCACTTCTATAAGTACAATCTAGTCTGTCTGGTCACAAATTCGGGGGTTGTAAATTGTTGATGGCTATACTAAAAGGTTAAGGAAGAGAGGTAAAGAAAAGAGAAGTTTAAGCAAAAGATTATGAGAATAAGGCAGATAAAAGAGAGAAATATGCTCGGGGTTGGTCCACCGTGGCAACTACAATGTTGGGTTAACTAGGTCGATTAATCTGTTGATAAGAAGAGTGAGGTCGTCACCTTTCGGTCCTTAAACCTACGATTATACCCTTTCGGTCTCTAATCTCTCTAGGGTCACCTAACTTAGCTTTCTCCCTGATTAGGTATTACCTATCGTAACTAAGCAAGCCTTCCCTTCCAATCTTTCGATCTAGGTCGGGGTTAACTATACGATTGGTCTCACGCATGCATTCATTCAACGTACCTAATCGCTATCATATTGCTTATAACAATTCTTATCGCAAATTAACCTAACATGTTAATCCTAACGTATTACTACCACGGCTTCCCTAATCCTAACATATTGGGAAAATTAGCTACGCATGGCTTGAACTACTAATCTAACAAACGCTAAGATACTCATGCAAGGCATAGTAACTAAAAGAAATAAATTGCAACGAAGAGATAAATTAAGAGAAAAAGAATGATTACAGATTGAATAATAGTCCTTTTTGTTAGAATCGTCCAGGATCTGTCGATACTTTATTATGGCGTATTAACGCCCTATTTATAAGAAAAGTTATTACTACTAAAAACCTAATATGCAAAACAGGTTGGGCCCGTCTAGATAGTTGCTCGATCGGGCAATTAAGATTCTCGATCGAACATTCCTTCGCAGCAATCCTCTCGATCGAGGAATGAGACCTCTCGATCGAGATCTTCTCCTTATACTTCTCTCGATCGAACACAGGACAGTTCGATCGAAGATCTTCAGCGGCCAACTTCTCTCGATCGAGCACAGGACAGCTCAATCGAGAACTTTCTTCTTGTTTAAGCACACTTGACATCCTTGGCTTGGCTCAAAACTTGGTCAACGGCGACTTCACACTTTCCCATGACTGAATATCCGTCTTTCGCACTTCCATCCTCTAAAAACACAACTTGGGGCAGTAAAAGCTCGATTTCCGCTACAATCCGGCTTATATCTGCAAAATAGCAATACAAGCACAAAGTAGCCTATTCGGGGCATAAAGCGACAGAATATCACTCAAAATCGTGGAAATGCGTGCCAAAAGAGACTATAAAAGTCTATATAAAATTCACGCATCAAACTTCTCCAAACCAAACCTTTGCTTGCCCTCAAGCAAATTAAATGCAACTAAGGACTTAATGGAATGGAGTTCACTCAGAGCTACTTATTAGTCAATGTCAAACCATTTTAATGCACTGCAAATTTATACATATCATGAAATAATCATTGGACGTTCGACCTTGCAAGACTCTTCCATTTCGGACTCTCCCGGGGTCTCTCTTCTCTCAGCAAAGTAAATGGTAAGAATATATGTAAAAGAGAGAGAAGAAAATATAGTCTCTCACCTAGACTGCGACCAACAAATCATGCATGCTTGACTAGCATGAATAATGATTCGAACACCGTGCACACGCATAACCACCATCAATGTCTATTACATGCCGAACTTTCGCAAGATATGGATATGTGAGGCTAAGAGGGTAAGAAAGGACAAAACATTTATGGAAATGTGAGGGTATAAGCCAAGCTAGTACCTAACAAACCATAGTAAACCACATCCCATTCTTCTAACTCAGAATAAGCTCAATGCCTTAAAGATAATTAGGCAAATCAACACATTATCCCAAATACAGACACCTCCTCAGATAAATTTAAGCACATGAGGTGTATATTTTCTCTTTTAGCCAGGTCATTATATATTTTTTCTTTTTTGAATTCATTTTCATTTTTTTCTAATGATTTTTTTCTTTTTCTTTCCGGCTGTAACTCAAACTTCTCGATCGGGCTAAGGGCTCTCGACCGAGTACTTTTCATCTGATTTTCCCTCGATCGAGCAAAGGGCTCTCGACCGAGGTCTATTCTGAACCATCTCTCGATCGAGCTAATGAAGCTACTCGATCGAGCACCAATTAACATAAAAATTTCTCTCGATCAAGCTCTAAACTCTCAATCGAGCACTTTTCCAGCAATTCTCATTAATACTCACTCCAATTATTATAAAACGAGCCAATCTGCTTACAAGACGATAATTCCTCAACCACTACCTAGCTTGGCGCAATGGTAGGCTAAGTTTATGGATTGTAGTTAAGGGCAACATGCAAATATGGCTTAATGTGGAGTTAATGGGGCATAATGAGAAAAGGGTGATGCAAAAGTTCTCCAAACATGTAATACCGACCTCAAACCGATGCGTGCATGCAATAAGAAATCAAAATTCATACACGTGTAAAACATGAAATGTCACCAGTTTAAGGCTCTAAATCTCAGAAAGTTTCGTAGTTTGACAAAATTACGAGTCAAGTCTAATTGTCCAATTAAAATTTTCACAACTAAAATTTGAGATGGCAAGGAATGACATATATTGACTAAAAAGTGCAGTGTCATCATTGAAAACTCCAATCCGACTCGATTAAATGCAAAAATAAACGTGATAATAATTTTTTGAGTTTTTGGATTTTTATAAAGTGAAATAACATAAAGCAATAATCGTGAATGCAATACAAAATGCAGATGCAGACGCAAAAGGATGCATAATACCCTCCCCAAACCAAATCGGACAATGTCCTAATTGGCTCACAGCAACCAACCGACAGCAAAACGGGGATAGGGGTACACAAACCTAATACATGGTCCTAAAAACAATAAAGAAAAGGATGGAAAATGAGAAAGGGATACTCACAAAATCTGCTTCCCCAAACCAGCATCAAACTAAAGGGATTGCTAATCATCACCACCTTCCTCCACCGAGGGACGGTATGTCGGATCCTGCTCCTCCTCTCGTGTTGCTCTCCTCGCTGCTTCCTCAGCGCGCAGCCGCAGCTCTCTCTACCGGTGTCTCCTCCGGCTCGTCATTGTCGGATGAAAGCGAAGGGTACCCTTCCACTGGGTAACGGTAAAAGGAGGGGTGTGGCCAACTCGGTGGAATAGGACGCCGTGCTCGAATATGAAATTCGTAGATCGGGAACATGGCGAGAGCCTGATCCCGTCTCATAGCTGTGATGTACCTGCACATCTGAAAAAGCACGGCATCACGACGCCCTTGGTCCATGACCGCGGGCGCCTCTAAAACAGGAGGCATAATAAAATTGGCCGGCAAAGCCGATCCAGAAGGGGTAGGGGTAGGTGTGGATATGAGCATGGGTATATGGGTGGAAGGGATGTGGATGCGGGCGTGGGTGTGGACATGGACGCAGAAGCAGATGCAGGTGTGGGCATCGGTCCAGTCGAAGTTTGGGTCAGGGTCAGAGTCCGAGTCTGAACCTGGGTCGGAGCCCGAGAGCCTGAAGGGGCTGTGGCCTCCCTCTTCCTCTTCTTACTAGGAGGTGGGGGATCAGGGGTAAAGGGGGGTGGTGGTGGTCTCGCTCCATCAACAGCGGGGAGCGGCAGAAGACGAGGTAAGGTGGTGCATGGTAAAGTGACGGA
The DNA here is from genome assembly GCA_018983105.1 of Silene uniflora. NCBI lineage: Eukaryota > Viridiplantae > Streptophyta > Magnoliopsida > Caryophyllales > Caryophyllaceae > Silene > Silene uniflora. The sequence continues at coordinate 9,075 of JAGPOY010002228.1, read as the reverse complement.
CGTGCCACCACATATCCTCCACGTCTGGTGGTCAGCGCCTCCCAACCACTTGGAAGCAACCATTGCCTCTATATCTAAAAGGTTAACCGCCTGCTCAGGTCGGTAATTTTCAAGGTCATCAGGGTGCAAGTGGCGGACAATCCTAGTTACTAGACCGTCGCAGACCACCGAGCTTTTGACCTTTTTTCCCATTCCACACCAATGTTGAGCCACAAGGTAAGAAACGTTAAGATGAAACGGGGTACGTGAATCAATGTTCAGGTACCCGGCTAAAATTTCGAGCTCAGTGTTGGTAATGTTATTGGGCTCAGGTCGCCCAAAAATGGTCTCTCCCAAAAGTCTTATGTAATATCGGGGAGCGGGTAAATGGACTACGGTTCCCTTACGCGCGGCGTAAGGAACGTGTGCCAGGGCCGCCCAAAGTTGAGGAACTAACTTCCTAGGAGGCTCCGCAGGTCCGTCACTAACCAGTCCCAAAACCTCCCCAAACTTGGCTAAGGTCCAAAGATGCGACACGTTAAAGAGTCGAAAGGTGATGCAGCGACTAGTGGGGTCAGTCTTATAGCGGGTAGAGTAAAAGGTGAAGGAGCTAAAGAATTCATAAGTGGGTCTGCGTAATGTGAGCTCCTTCGTATCAATCAAACCGGACATCCCCGTACCCCGTGAAAGACTGCAGACGTCCTCATAGATACCTAGGGTCTCTAGGTCAGTCTGCGCAAGGAAACGAGTAGGAGCAATAGTTATACCTAATAAAGGGGATAACCGGAGGCGGTGATCCGATGAGATGAAGCGCACCTCAGGTAGCCCTAGCAATGGAGTGAGGTCAGGTTCCTGCACAGCGACAGCCCCAGAAGAAGAGGGCGTAGAAACAACAGCAGCCCCTTCAATGGGCCCAGAAGCAGTGGCAGCCCCTGAAGTAGCGGGCAAAGGAACAACAGCAGCTGCAACCAGGGTAACAACGAGAGGCTTTGATGAAGCAGCCTTGTCAATAGCAGAAAAGCGAGGCTCAGAAGAAGCAGCCTCGACAGCAACAGGGGTAAGGCGAGAGGGACGAGGCAGAGACGGTGCCAATGCTGGGTTGGGGTACCGTGGGACGGCCCCTGCTTTCAGCAGCGAAAAAGCAGGGCGAGGTGCAGCAGGGACCTCGGAAGTCTCCTCGTCAGAGTCCGTCTCAAACTCATCTTCATCATCAACTGCAGGATTGACGACGGTGTCTATAGTGGTTGCCTCAGTAGCGGTAGCAGAATGTCCCTCCTTTCCTGGGGTAGAAGCAGCGGTGACAGTGGTGTCTACCATGATGGGTGCATCATCAATAATGGCAGGCTCAACATCCATGGCAGCGTCAAGATCATCAATGATCGCTTCAGGATCGACTATAACAGCGGCAACAGGACTACCATCTCCAGTAGGAGTGGTAGCAGCATCCGTCTCAACTTTCTCGCCATCAGTGGCGGCAATGGCCACCTCAGCAGCAATAGCAGCGGCAAGGGTAACCGCAGGGTCAGCTGTAGAATCATCTGCAACGATGGTGACCTCGTAAATCTGCTCAGCGACGGGGTTTTGCAAAACGGATTCCATCTGCAATAAAACATCGAGCCATAAGTAATTAAAACCATAAAACGCAGGAGGTATATCCCAATTAGTCAATCGAACCCTAAAATCATAAACAAGGATAATGAGGATTGCATGGAATCAGGAAAAGTATAAGGAAAGACTTACTTGATGCTAAAATACCCAAGAAAATTAATCAATCAAAGCAATTAACTGAATTCGAAGAATTATGAGTTAAACCCTAATTTACCGAAAAATCAAATTACTTGAATTTAAGGGTAATTACAAGAGGGCTTTTGATCAATTAGTGTTAATGGAAGCACGGGTAAAGATTTAGTGGTAATTAATTTGGGTAAAACAACAATTTTGCAGGTAGGGTTTAGAGAAGAAGACAAATTAGGGAAGAACAAAAGTTGTCGATCAAAATTTAATTAAGGAAGAAGGAAACTCCCTTTATATACCCTCGACAAGTCCTTCGACCGAGAAGAGAAATCTTCTCGACCAAAGACTTCTTGGCTAAGATCCTCTCGATCGAGCAAATATTACCTCTCGATCGAGAGGTTGCTGTCCCCTGAATTTCCCTTTACTCGATCGAAAACTGAGGCTCTCGATCGAGGTCATTTCTTCACTAATCTCCTCGATCGAGAATGGTTCCATTCGATCGAGGTGTTTCTTGCTAGGCACATATAATCCCTTCGAATACAGCTTCTCGTATCTGCAAAAAGTACGTAGGAATATCCTAATAATACCTTTAAGTGAAAATTGCAACCACTAAGAAAATTACAACCACTAAGGGGGAGAAAGGGTCCTAAACACACAACTTAAATAATATGTCACACAAAAACAGTAAAAAGCAAAATAAAAGGCTGGGTTGCCTCCCAGTTAGCGCTGGTTTCAGATAGGTCCCGCACGACCTCTTTTTGACATTGATCAACTGATCACTTGGCACTCGCAAGGTAACTTAAAGCCCTTAACAGACGATCATACGCGTGCGCATGTGCTACACAAAAGCATAAGTAATTTAAACAAATAAAAGGAGCTTAAATAAGCAATAATAAATATCGCCTTAGCTTACAGAAACTCCTTTCACAACTCTTGTGCCAATCCACTGAAATATTCCGCCTTTCAGCAAAAGGTGGAACGTAAAACCTCAAATTACAGGCAGGGTTAGAGACAACAACATATGACAGAGTAAACTTATTAACATAAATTGTAAACTCAGATGAGTTTTCCTCGTGAGTCGGAGTGAGTGGGTGATCATCCCAAATGCATGGGGTAGTGAAGCCAAAGGTGTCTACGGGGTCTCCCAAAACATGCTCATATTCATCATCGTATGAGTCCTATTTAACCTCAAAATACTCAAATTGCTCAGCCTCACTCTTATCCCAAGGTTTGTCACAAAACGGGCTCTCTAAGAGATCCGTCAAGTTCTCACTTGGCTCATCGTCAGAATACTCATCATAGAGGGGTTCTAAATATTCCTTAAAGAAAGGATTATCAACTAAGTCCATATCCTCCGTGTTCCCTGTATTGGGTGGCTGAAGTGAAAAAATAGGGTTACCACTTTCAGTAGCAAACCACTCAAAAAACTCTAAGACCTCAGCAGTGGGTATTTCACTAAAGTCTCCTCTACCTATAAAGTCAAGGTATGCTCGTGTGGAATCGTTCATACCTCGTATAATAGACATGCAGCTCTGGAGAGCGGTCATAGTGCCATATCGCAGCGTAGCCAGCCACTCCTTGTACCTGTCTATATACGCACCAAAGGATTCATCTTCACCCTGTGAAAACTGGATGAAGACCATTAGAACAGTCTCAAGGAACCGAAGTTCCCTGAGATAAAAGACAAACTAAATAAAACAAACAGAAAAATTGCCTCCCCGGCAACGGCGCCAAAATTTGATAAGGGTCGTCTAAGTACCAAAAATAAAACCTAAATCTACTAACTAGGCAGTCAGCGGAAGTAGGGTCGATCCCACAGAGAGGCACTTCTATAAGTAAAATCTATTCTGTCTGGTCAGTAATTCGGGGGTTGTAAATTGTTGATGGCTATACTAAAAGGTTAAGGAAGAGAGGTAAAGAAAAGAGAAGTTTAAGCAAAAGATTATGAGAATAAGGCAGATAAAAGAGAGAAATATGCTAGGGGTTGGTCCACCGTGGCAACTACAATGTTGGGTTAACTAGGTCGATTAATCTGTTGATAAGAAGAGTGAGGTCGTCACCTTTCGGTCCTTAAACCTACGGTTATACCTTTTCGGTCTCTAATCTCTCTAGGGTCACCTCACTTAGCTTTCGCCCTGATTAGGTATTACCTATCGTAACTAAGCAAGCCTTCCCTTCCAATCTTTCGATCTAGGTCGGGGTTAACTATACGATTGGTCTCACGCATGCATTCATTCAAACTAATCGCTATCATATTGCTTAAAACAATTCTTATCGCAAATTAACCTAACATGTTAATCCTAACGTATTACTACCACGGCTTCCCTAATCCTAACATATTGGGAAAATTAGCTACGCATGGCTTGAACTACTAATCTAGCAAACGCTAAGATACTCGTGCAAGGCATAGTAACTAAAAGAATTAAATTGCAACGAAGAGATAAATTAAGAGAAAAAGAATGATTACAGATTGAATAATAGTCCTTTTTGTTAGAATCGTCCAAGATCTGTCGATACTTTATTATGGCGTATTAACGCCCTATTTATAAGAAAAGTTATTACTACTAAAAACCTAATATGCAAAACAGGCTGGGCCCGTTTAGATAGTTGCTCGATCGGGCAATTAAGATTCTCGATTGAACATTCCTTCCCAGCAATCCTCTCGATCGAGGAATGAGACCTCTCAATCGAGATGTTCTCCTTATACTTCTCTCGATCGAACACAGGACAGTTCGATCGAAGATCTTCAGTGGCCAAATTCTCTCGATCGAGCACAGGACAGCTCAATCGAGAACTTTCTTCTCGTTTAAGCACACTTGACATCCTTGGCTTGGCTCAAAACTTGGTCAACGGCGGCTTCACACTTTCCCATGACTGAATATCCGTCTTTCGCACTTCCATCCTCTAAAAACACAACTTGGGGCAGTAAAAGCTCGATTTCCACTACAATCCGACTTATATCTGCAAAATAGCAATACAAGCACAAAGTAGCCTATTCGGGGCATAAAGCGACAGAATATCACTCAAAATCGTGGAAATGCGTGCCAAAAGAGACTATAAAAGTCTATATAAAATTCACGCATCATAGCTCTTCCGGTATAAACTTCCTTCTTCTGGTTCCAAAAGTATAGTTTGCTAGGTCCGCAAACCATGGTGTTTTTGATCCAATAGCCATCAAGCTATCTTCCCTTAGCCATTCATTGATTGGTGCACTTTCATCTTTGACCCCATGATCATCAAAGGTCAATCCTTGACAAATGATCCGCAACAACATTTTCCTTTCCCGCCTTGTCCCTTATTTCGATATCAAACTCTTGAAGTAACAACACCCACCTCAAGAGCCTCGGCTTTGCATCTTTCTTAACCATTAGTTATCTCAAGGCGGTATGGTCGGAGTAGATCACCACCTTGGATCCCACAAGATATTGTCGAAGTTTCTCAATCGCATGAACAATAGCTAGCATCTCCTTTTCGGTTGTTGTGTAATGGCATTGTGTTGCATCAAGAGTCTTGCTCGAATAATAAATCACATGGTGCCTCTTCTCTACGGTTTGGCCTAAAACTGCGCCCACCGCAAAGTCGGAAGCATCACACATGATTTCAAACGGGAGATCCCAATTTGGAGCTTTGATAATTGGATCCGATACTAAAGCTTCTTTCAACTTATAAAAAGACTCAAGGCAAATATCATCAAATACAAAGGGGGCATCCTTGAGAAGGAGTGAAGTTAATGGCTTTGCAATTTTGGAAAAGTCTTTTATAAACCGTCTATAAAATCCGGCATGGCCTAGAAAACTCTTCACCCCTTTCACATTAGTGGGTGTGTCAAGTTCTCTATGACGGCTACTTTTGCACCATCAACTTCAATCCCTATCTTGGAGATTACATGACCAAGAACAATCCCCTCCTCCACCATGAAATGGAATTTTCCCAATTGAGGACCAAGTTGTGATCCTCACATCTTTGCAATAATTCATTAAGGTTAGCCAATCCATGGTCAAAGGAGTCTCCATGGACGCTAAAATCGTCCATGAAGACCTCCATAGTCTTTTCAAGGAAGTCGGAGAAGATTGCCATCATACACCTTTGGAAGGTGCTTGGTGCATTACACAACCCAAATGGCATCCTTCGGTAGGCATAGACTCCAATGGGGCATGTAAAAGTTGTTTTCTCTTGGTCTTCCGGGTGGATAGGGATTTGAAAAAACCCGGAATAACCGTCAAGAAAACAATAATACGCGTGTCCCGCGAGTCTCTCAAGCATTTGATCAATGAAGGGGATCGGGAAATGGTCCTTAAGGGTGGAAGCATTAAGCTTGCGATAGTCAATACACATTCTCCATCCCGTTACCGTCCTAGTCGGCAAGTGGGTTCCGTCCTCTTGTTCAACCATTGTAATCCCACCCTTCTTGGGGACAACATGAACGAGACTCACCCACCGTCTATCGGTGATTTGGTAAATGATCCCGGCCTCAAGAAACTTTAAGACCTCATTTTTGAGAACTTCTGCAATCTTGGGATTTAATCTACGCAAACCATCGACCTTAGGCCGGCTCCCCTCTTCTAAAACAATTCTATGCATGAAAAGACGAGGACTTAACCCCTTTATATCATCAATCGAATAACCAAGTGCACCCCTATGATTTTTCAACACCTTTAAAAGTTTTTCCTCTTGGGGTTCACTAAGTTTTGAGTTGACTATAACGGGGAAAGTCTCCCTCTCACCAAGGAAAGCATACTTTAGTGAGGGGGGAAGAGGGTTTAGTTGTACCTTTGGAGGGGTTAGGCCCTCAACCTTTTGTAGAAGCTCATCATCTACCTCATGATCCTCATCCATTGCCTCATGAAGTGAGACTTGAAAAGCCTCTTCCATTTTTTCCTTTTCCCTAGCAACTTCTTTCACAACTTTCTCTTCAATTTCTTCTACCATGCAAATCTTAGCAACCTTTGTATTTTGCACCAACTTTGGAAGATTAAATTCGACAATGTCACCCATTATCCTAAAGGTTAGCCGCCCATCTCTTGCATCTATCAACACTCCACCGGTAGCCAAGAAGGGCCTACCTAGGATGATGGGGGTGTGGCTATCCTCGGGGATATCGAGTACAACAAAGCCGGTTGGAATTAAATACTTTCCAATCTTCACGGGTACATCCTCAAGCATCCCCAAAGGGCGCTTGATGGATCTATCCGCGAATTGGAGAGTCATGCAAGTGGGTACAAGGTCATGAATACCAACCTTTCTAGCAACATTCAAAGGCAAAACACTCACACTTGCCCCCAAGTCACACAAGACCCTAGTAATAGGAGAACACCACCAACTAGACAAGGGATTGAAAAACTTCTGGGATCCTCACATTTTTTAGGCATCTTGTTTAGAAGTACGGTACTACATGCCTCTTCTATTGCCATTATTTGTGATTCACCCATGGTCCTCTTCCCGGTTATGATGTCTTTTAAAAACTTTGCATAAGTTGGCATGTTCAAAATTACTTCGGTGAAGGGTAAGGTGATCTCAAGCCCTTTAATAAGCTTGCAAAAATTTGCGAACTTGAGATTTTCCATACCCTTAAGGGCTATAGTGGGATAAGGCAAGGTATTGACAATTTGAGTATTAGAAGGTACCTCTTGAGTAGCCCTTTTGCTTGATACCTTTTGTGTTGCTTCCTTTATTGTAGATTCCGTTGGTGTAGCGCATCCAAAGTCACTTCTTCATTCTCCTCTACCTCTTTCTCTTCATAGGGGAGATCTTCCACATGTCCATCTTCACCCACATTCTTTGTTCCACTTGAAGATGCTCCTCTTTCCAAGCATGTTTCCCTTGTTTCCCTTTCCAAAGCATCTTCACCCATGTCTCTATCTTGGTAGGGGTCCTCAAGCTCAAGGCCACTTCTCAAGACTACCGCATGGGCTTGGGGGTTTGCCGTGACATCCTTTGAGCTTTGCCCTTGAGCGAGGAGACCTCCTTGTGCCCTTTGTGGATTCAAAAGCGCAAGGGGAGCTACCCTAGCTTCCATTTCCCTCATCTCTTTTTGGTGAGCAACCCTTTGGTTTGCCATCTCAAGTTGGCTAGCCGCTCTCAAATTTTTTATGTCTAAGTTGTGTTGGATTTGCATGTTCTTCACCATCTTCAACAACTCCGCTTGAGCATTGTCAACCACGGGCTCTTGAAAGGGTTGTTTGGCTATGAGAAGTGGGAACACATAGTCATTTTTGGCCCCCCCTTGGTTGAAATTCTTTTGTTGATTATGAGAGCTTGACCCTTGATTGTTAGAGGTTGAACCTTGGCCTTGGTTAAAGCCTTGGTTCCCTTGAGCAAACCCTTGATAAAAGGGCCCTTGACTAAACCCTTGGTTTGCTTGGTTTCTGATAAGTGTATTTTATATAGATATTTTCCCTACATTTAGCCCTTATTTACATATTTTTATGCACTTAACTTAGTGTTTGTGGGCTACTATGTTTGTTTCTAGCTTCTTTTGCTATTTTGACATGTTTTGTAGGAAATATGCATAAGTGTGTTAAATACTACAACAATTGGATCAAAATGGAGCAAAATAGGAACAATGCTAAGGATTGAGTAAAGAATGGACTAGCATGGCATTATTGGTTGGATTTGCATGTCATTTTTGGTTGGATTAGCATGGCTCATTAGTGGGCTAATATCAACAAATGCAAATAGAAGTCAAACAAAGTCAAGGCCCTAAAAGGAAAGTCCAAGAAGAGTGTAAAGTATGCATGGAGGCAAGATCATATTCTAGGTCAAAATGCAATTAACCGGGTAGTTAATCTCCCTAGTTAAGACGTACATTGGATTCCATGTGCATTAACTAGGAAGTTAATCACAATATAGCCAGATCACTACGGTCCCGATCGGGACGGCATGAACCCGATCGGGAAAGGGTCGTTCTACGACTCTTTGTGTTCTCCTCAATGTGGGTTAATATCCGTATATTTACCCTTTACTTGTAAGACTATAACGAAAATTTACTATGTAAAATAACGAGTCATATACGAAACGCAAAAGATCGAAAACACTAGATTAGAAATAACCTTTGGTCCTGTGCAATTGGCCTAAGATCAGAAATCAACGTAGATGTCCTCCTATAGTTTGCACCCAAAACCTGCGTGAGACGATGCCTCTTGTGCTAGAAATGTCCTCCGATTGCCTTGCAATATGGGGAGGACTCTTGTGAGTTTTCGCGATGTGAGATCGAGGGAGATGAGAGGAAATGTTCTCAAAACCCTAGTTGTGTGAAAAATGAATGGAGTAAGTGACAAAAGAGAGATCCCTCTCTTTTGTATTACTCGGCCGAATGGATTAGGGTGAGAGTGGGCTTCGCCCACTCTCTCCTTAATCTCTTGC
>JAGPOY010002227.1:0-15260 GCA_018983105.1 Silene uniflora | reverse complement strand
TATATATATACTAGAATTAATGCCCGTGCGATGCACGGGCCACTTGTAATATTTTGTTTTATAAACATCTGATGAACCTCATCATTTTATAAGAAACCAGTAGTAAACTACCACATCAAATCCTACCCATGAAAATATTCAATTCAAACTCTAACTCTGTTGATTGAACTATGCTCGAATACATTTGTTCATGAAAGGAATAAAAAAAGTGATTTTATTTACGCAGAATAAACTTTATATAATATCAGTATAATATTAACTCGTACATTATAAATTTCTAATGTGGCCAAATTTTAGCCTGTTTCGAAAACTTACAGTCTTATATGATCACGAGTCTTAAATTGCACGTCTCACACATTATGGGCAATAAACTCAATATAGGAATATAGGAATTATGAAGCACATGGCGTATTTGTGTCATATTTTTTTGGATTGGAATTCACCTATTATTTGTATTTCATTCATTTCATTGAGTTCTTTACTTATTCCGTTTTGGGCCATTTTATTTGATTGTTTACGTTTCTTTATATGGACTTTCTATTAATCAACCAATTGACCAAACTAATGCAAATTTAATAACCTAATCAAATTGTAAGGCCATCTTTTTCTTACTCCCATCTATAATATCTCGATTAAATAGCATATAATTGCTCTGTCATGTATAATTCAAATAAAATTGTCGTATGTGTTTTAGCTTGATTATATTATTAGATGCTTAGTAAAACAGAAATTAAACTAAAGATAAACTTCGCACGGTATTTGACTGTTAGTGGTTTGGTATGAGGACAAATAATACAAAAGAGCAATCATGAAAATTAGACATAATACAACCCATAAATTAGATGTCATTAAATCAGATCATTATTATCACCATTTTTAGAGTAATTGAATACCCCGCTAATGTTTAGCTTAGCTCTAACCAAGAGTTAAGCCCAAGATAAGGACTTATATTTTGCTATTTTTTCCAGTTAAGGACTTACGTCTTAAAATTTTCCAGTTAAGGACCTATTGCTCTATTCTGTCAAGTTTGTCGTTAATCATTAAAGGAACTAAATACGGAGTACTCAATATCACAGCAGCTATCCCTTTGGCAAGTTTTCTCCATCTCTTACTTGAAGAATTCTTGAGAAAGCTAGAGGACTCCATGATCAAAATTTTTATAAACAATTTTACCACCATAGCCAAATTGTTTATAAAAATTTCATAAGAAATGAAAATTTTGATCAGAATACTACCTTGCAACAATATTTAGCGTTAATCTATCCTTCTTCCTTCCTCATAGCCACCGTCAATCTGTCATAGCGTAATGAACAAAACGATAGTATTTAATTAATTTGGAGCTTCCGTCGTCCCCAAGTTTACCGTTCTACTTTGCCATCAAAGCATGATAAAAATCTATTGATTTACTTTTATCAACATTATTCTATATGTTAAAAAAAAAAATAGATGACAAATCCGTATATGCTATACGGAAGTTATCTAACTTTTACCAAAGTGATCAATATCATCTAGCAAAGCTAGATTTATAATGCATATATACAGCTTCTTTATGGTTACTCATCCACCTTGAAGTTGATCTAAGCCAGTCACAAGAATCCCTATAATATAAAAGAAACTGAAGAATTAGGCCGTAGAAAAGTAATTCATAGGTTAATCTAAGAATAAACTACGAAGTACAATTTAAGAGGCTCGTTAGATGATGTGAGGGAGTAGAAGATTGTAGAGTTTATCATAAAAATCATAACCCCAATCAAAATACAAACTTAGGAGCGAAAAGCATTGGTATTTCCTACACGATTAGAATACAAACAAAGAAGAAATTATATTTTGAATTAGAGCTTAAATAACACGATCTCAGTTGAAAAAAAAGCGTACATACTAATTAGGTACAAACACCAATGAAACTGAATTTTGAAGGCTACTCTCGGTCCTCCTCGGCGGTCGAAACTCGAAACTCCAAAAACTGAACACGGTATTAGACTTCATATATATATTTCCTGCGATACACACGAAATTATTTTAGTAAATAAACATAAACATAAATAAATATACATATTATGAAGCTATAAGCAAACAGATAAACGAACATAGAACTATATTTTTTTAGGATGAGAAACGATATATTGACATAGGAGTATATATAGTAGCATAGACGATGTGATTACTGAAAGTATTTGTTTTGTTTTAGAATTCATGTCACACCACAAATTATATCAATAACAAATACTCCGTAACTATCGTAGTTGGGTATTGCAATGAGATTAGTATTGGTGTATGTATTAAATTGTTGTATGTATTAAACTATTAAACTCTTATCTTGTATTATTTGTGTTTTTTTTTTATCTATTTTTAGAGGAAAATTTTATATATTATCTTTTCCTATTTTTAGTTTGAAACCTCTCCTATTATATTGTTCAACCAATCACATCGCTCGAAAAAAGCTTCCTTTAATAATATAGATAGATAGATAGATAATATTGATTGATTGATTGTTTATCACAATGACATCTTGGTATTGGTATTGCGTGATTCCCGTCACAGCTAAGGTTCTACCTATTACATTGGCAATCTACTTACTAAACAGTTTATTGTCGTTCCAATAACACCTGACTATCCGGAATCCATTATGTCCCATACCTATTACAGCTTTCACTATCACTGTGACTTCGAAGAATAGGGTTCATTGGCGTGGTCGGTCTAATAAAATTCTAGTAATTGACCCCTTTGTTGACGACATTGTATCTTATTGTGTACTGAACCTGCCTAGTGAAATTTGCGAAGACAGCGTGCTTGGGTCTTGTCAAAATCGACTTAGAATAGCTCAGCGCGAATCAAACCAGGACACTCCAAGAATCAAAGTATGGGAATTTGACGATGATGATTTGATTACTTGGGGAGGTAATACCATGGCCAAGTTAAGGCTAGTTGTTAACTTTGCATTGAAGCCACATCTTTTTTATCGGGTTTTCTCTCCTATTGAAGTTTTGTTCTAGAGTTTTTTACGCCTAAAAAATGAGGTGATTTGTTGTCATCCCAATGATCCTCACATCGTTTACCTTTTGTACCGAGATAAATTACTTCAATGTGATGTTGGTAAGACGAGATTGAGAGTGATTCGTCATTGTACCACTAGTTGGTCCTATAGATTTATGCTTGTTCAATCACTGATGCCACCCTAATTGTAATCGAATCCTAAAATTAATACCGAATAATCTATGCGCTTATTTGACTCGTATGTGCAAATTATAAATACAGAGGTCTCTTGTTTAATTTCAAAGTGAATTTGGTCTTTTCATGTTTTTAATCTGATTGTCTCAATGCTCGCAACTCTATTGTACGTAGAACATGACTTGTCTTGTGCAGGGAACAGCTTCGAGATCGCCTTATATAAGTTAGTATGCTCTCCATCGACTACTAAAATAATTCGTGTCATATAAGTTACCAACATGCATCAGGTACCAATATTGCATCTACTCTCTGAACGGAGTTTACCGCACCCTAAAACAGATTATTCTTCTGAAACTAGCAAATGGAAGACATATAGTGTCAACAATTCAGGTTTCGAGTTAAGAAAACTCGACCAACTCTGTCAAGCTGTGACTTTGAGCAACAGGGTTCACTATCGCGGTCTATTCAATAAAATTCTAGTAATTGATCCTTTGTTGACGACATTATATCGTATTGTGTGCTAAACCTGCCTAGAGAAATTCAAGAAGACAGCGTACTTGGTTCCTGTAGAAATCGACTAAGAATAGCCCAGTTCGAATCAAACCAGGTCGCTCCAAGGATCAAAGTTAATGCTAGAACCACGTATTATTGATACGGTTTTCCCTCTTATGGAATGCTTGTTCTCGATTTATACACGTCGGGCAAAAATGAGGTCATTTCCTGTCATCCCAATGATCCTGACATACATTGTTTATCTTATATTCAATGATAAATTACTTCAATATGATGTTGTTAATAGCAGATTCAGAGTGATTCGTCATTGTAACACCACTATTTGGTCCGACAGATTTATGCTTGTGCATCCATTGACGGCACAATAATTATGGGCCATTTGTAACAATAGCTGAATTGTAATCGAATCCTGGTACTAATTCCAAACAATCTTATATTGATGTTGTTGTTCGAAGTATACTACATCAAGAATGACTGGAATCTATGAGCAAATATATTTGCTAAGAGTGTTCCATGTTATTTGTGAAGGGTCATTTCGGGTTGGTTTTATGTGTCAGACACGAATGGTTGAGTGCGTGTTTGAGTATATCGGACTCGGCTATTTTTATGAAAAATATGCACATTCTAGCTTAAATGATGTGTCCAATTGTCATACCTTGCCGGAGTAAACATAGATCTAACCCTGTATCCGCTAATTTATTGGAATAATATTGACATGTATAAATAGTACGGAGAAGCATATATGCAGCCAATGTAGGCCAGAAACAAAGAACTAGACACCTAAAGTGAAACCATCCAAAAGCCACAATTGGGATGTACGAGACGGTCTTACATGCGAAACCATTCCATATTTTACTGAATCCATAATTATAGGGTGCAATACTACAATTGGAAAAACATTTGCCTGATGAACCATTTCTTTTTAACGGACCGGATCGTATTCTAATTTCATCCAATGACTTAGAGAGGTAAGGAAGAGAAAGAAAATGGAGAGAATAGTTAGTTATGCAATGCAGATAATGTGTTTGTCAAAATGTCCCAAAGAAGTTCATACTTGTTTGAGACACATTCCCACTTTCTATTGTGGGGTTACTTTAATCTGGTTGACCATAAGCTGAAAAGTCTAAACTTGAGGAGTAATCACATAAATACTCCGTAACTTCTTTTTATATATTTTTTTAACAATTAGAGGATTTACAAAATTACGATTTCCTATTTTCGTTGTATTTGATGTGATCGGAAATAACCCATCAAAAGGAGAACCAGTCCGCCAGTTTTTCTGACGCCTAATCACTATGCGCATAATAATTCAAAAATAGACATGAGGAATTCCAATTTTTCATTAGATTCTTACCCAATATACCCAACTTACCATCTTCATTGTCCCCCAGGATTAGCAATCGGTCTCAGATTGCCTGGAAAGCATTAGCAATCGAAGCGCTTTCAAGAGTGGGCCATCCTACCCGAATTAACTAGGATCAGAAGAGTGGCACAAATGATGAGATATTCGAGTGAAGATTATAATTTGTGATAATTTTATTATATGAGACAATTTTATAGGACATCATTTTCAAGTCTTGCTTAAAACAGTCACATTTCGTCACAAGCTGAAGACGGGGCTAAATGTGACCTATTTAAGACGAAATGTAACCATTTTTAAACAAAAAGTTACCATGTACCAAAAAAAACAAAAAGTTACCACAATAATTTTCAAGCTATAACAGTTTGTCACTAAAATGGTCACATTTTTTCGTTAAAATGGCGACATTTAACCCGTTTTCAGCTTGTGACGAAAAATATTTGTCTTCAATGAGAATTTGTGTTTTCAATAATACTCCCCTCTATTTCTTTCAATAAACCTTGTCCAAAGCTGTCATTTGTGACAAAGCTCGTCGGCTATACGCTGGAGACAAAAGAGAATTGCACCACCACAGGTCCACAACGCTTTAAACATTCCATCCCTAATGCACATGGAATGTCAAAGAAAGAACTACACTTTTGAACATTCTATCTGAAGGCTCAAAACATAAACAATTAGCCTACTCTTGACACGGATATATTCGTCCTGAATCTATTACCTTTCCCCATGTACTCTACTTTTGTTTTATTACCCATCTTGAGCTTAAGACAGATATATATCTTAAATGAGAATTTGTGAAAGATAAAATCTTATACGGAGTACTTTATATTATCATGATACAATAACTTGTTGGCTGTTGCCATGATAATATAAAGTCTGATAGTTGTATAATGTACACACCGAAAATATGGAGTTCCTCCCAAAAATCTTTCTAGGTAAAACCATAGATTCTTGAAGGAGACCATCTTCATGCAACCGTCTCGTGTAAGACTGAACACCTGCATAGGATGAAGACATTGAAAATTGAAACATTGATGTCAAGTTCTTAAACATTCGGACTGATGAGACCAAAAATTATGATATGTATTATGCAATGAGTCAATATGTATCGATACTACAAAACTGTCATTTTTTACAATATTTGGCTCAAGTGAAGAACCCGCCATTTGGTTGAACTCCGGACAGAGAGGCATCATTACGTTAATGAGCCTCATAACTTATATCATATGATCTTAAACTTTTTCGGGCAACCCTTCTTGGCGCTTTTGCCTAGTCTCATGATGCCATTAGCGTTATTGCTCGATGGAGTCGACTTCAAAAGGATCACAGGTGTGCTTTCAATTCTTAGTTTCTCAGGCGGTCGCGGACAAGGAAACCTGTATAGCATCAATGTAATCAATTAATATATGTTTTTGCTCAATAGTTTATACTAAAAAGAGAAGATATTACTGATTCCCGGAGCTCTTGCCTGCTCTGAGAAACTTTCCCAACAAATTTTGCAGCTTCCTTTAATAGTTCTCGAGCTTTATCATTCTGGGGCTGTCCCTACATAAAATGATAGAAGTGTACATAGAGAGAAATTCTCAGTCCGACAGTCCGGAACTAAACGTAAATTTTCCTACAAAAAGCCTCATGATATGATTATCATGAAATTGACCGACATAATACCCATGAGTATATAAAAGACGTAACTAACCAAACAGATTAGCACAGCAATGCGAACACTTCATCAAGTAAAGAAAGTTCAATGTATGAGATCACTCGAGCAGCCATCGTTGACTTATAAAAACAAGTACAGCATGAAAGGTTGAACCGATTATATTAAGTACATAGAATTTGCAAAGATTACAGGTCCTAGTTGGATATTGTGACAGAAAGCACCTCAGAACAAAAAACAAGAATCTAAAGCTTAAGATTTGTATTAAAAAAGTGGTCCATAACCATAAGTAGTGGCTTAGTACAGTAACATATTATATTCCCAATTTACCATCTAAAAATAGATTGCCCACACAGTAATCTGTGTTATGCTTCAATTCAAATACCAATTAGATGTGAAACTCATGTGTATCAACGTTACTCCAGTGCCTCAATGGCTCCCGCAAATTGCGGGATAGGGGAGGGGGGATGCCAAATGTACATAGTCTTACCCTTGAGTTAGCAACACAAAGAGATTGTATCTGAATGACCCAATACGAAAGTTGCGTCAAGAACTGCAACAAGGGACTGGTACTTCACAATAAAAAGAAGAGAAAATTCAAGTCTATGTAAGCAAACCAGTCAAGTGCGTTTGCACTTTGCATAAGGGAAGTGTAAATGGGTTGGAAGGAAATGAAGGATCTATCTTCCAACTCATGATCCAAATCAAAATCCCGCCAAAAATGGAAAAGATTCGAAGGAAAACACCAACATCATTCCCTCTCCCCTCCTAAAAGCCTAGCCAAACACACTTTTAGAGAAACGTAGATATACCATAAACAAGTAACAAATAGCATTGGTAGAACATATGGGGAAGCACTAACATAGAAACTGGCAGTAGTTGGATGAATGCATACTCAGAAATTAAAACAATATCACAACACAGTATAAACTGAAGAGACTCCATTTTTAGTGCATTTATTCATAAATGAAACAACTAAAGAACAGTTTTTAGGTAGAACGACCCAGACCTCAACCATGATAAAGACTTAGGGATTCTGATGTACACTACAGGTATAGGAGAGCGAGCCGGACGGCTCGCCATACTTGTAATCATCAGAGGAGAGGAAAAAAGATTGCTACTTAAGTCTGAATAATTCTCTGCACACATAAGTAAACCCTAACTAGAAGCTTCATGTAGTGCAAACAAAACAAAATAAAAGACTGGATTTTTTCTTTCTTTTCACCGTGGTTAAAGCTATATGCCCTAAAGGTTCATCAGATAGACTCAAATGGGCGACGCTTGACCAAATTCAAGTTGGTAATCAACTGAAATCAAAATCTCTGTAATACTATATATGCAGATTTTATGTCCGCCTGATGAATTTGTCCCTGGTGAAAGAGTGAGATACATATTCTCACAAGTGAAAAATAGATAATCAACATGAGTCTGAGATATAAAACGCGGAAACAATTTGATGATAATACTATAGGTTAGAGATTTTTCAGGATCTCAGCCGATCAGCCCTTTCATCTTCTCTTCAGATCTCATCTCTTCTTCCTTTTTTAGCCTAGCAACTAATTAAAGCAGAAGCAGCACAAGTTTATAACCGAGGTGGCAATTGACTCGCATTAACTTCTTCCTATCTTTGCCTTAAAACTGAATTATAAATCAAGATGCAACAAGATGTTCAAAATTTTATGCAGGTTTCTCAAACATAAGGATCAAATTACGCACGCCATACACATGGAATTTTCCACTGCTCATCTAGAACTGATTCGAACATGGACTGGAGCGTTCTCTAAACAAATTGGGTTAACAGAAACAATGCACACCACATTTCAACCAGTCGCATAAAATGTTCTTGAATACTCAAAAATCAGTATCATTACCATGTGTTCATGGCTTGCTGTTGAACCAGTGCCAAGACCAAGCCCTAATAAGCAGACACCAGAAGGAACAGCTAGCAACATTTACCACTTACCGCATCATAAAAAATGCAGTAATTGGACGGAAGAAAAGACAGAGTTTTAGGTACACACTGCCAGAACTTCATCACAACTAAGTGGTTTATGCAGTTAAATTAAACTAAATCAAAAACCCTTTCCAGTTGCTAACAACATCATAGTAAGATAATTCAACCGTGAAGCACAATACAAACAGTAATTTCAACAACACCATAAACTGCTTAAACTTCTGCTAGGCAAGAATAAACATACCAACATCACGAATCCACCACACAAACTCAAAACAAAGAGATATAATCAAATTCATAAAATAGTGACAAACTATTTTCTGTAACGTCTTCGATTATACCTTCATTTAAAATCACAAAGATCTTGACTTGCGAAATTCATCACCAAATTCGACCACATAACCATCCCAAACAAAGTGAACAGCCAAACAAACAAACAAAGCAGCCTTAATTTCATGTTTAGATCCGGAAACAACACAATCCAACCAATTTTTAGATAAAATTGAACATGAAATATTGACATTTAAGCAAAAAATCACTGCAGTAAGACTATCAAACACCCCAAAAAACAGAATAAAACCCCACAAAAGAACCAAATCATTAACATCCCATGTAAATCAAACCCCTTTTCACTCAAATTCAGCAATGAAATAAATCCTCAAATCAAAAACATCCACAAAAATTACCATAACTATGACTGTCAAGCAAGTATGGACACTGAACAGGTTATTATCTACACAATTAAACTATTCCCAAACATAACACTTATAAATCTAGATCTCATTTAAAACCGTCTTAAACTTAAAGAGAACGTCTTTCCATGCTATATACTTAACCACTCGATTATTCACAAGCTTAAGACGGTTTTAAACAAGACGAACTCAAATCCGATATAAACAACAACAAATTCACTAAAATCAACAATCTTACTTCATTTAGATGCAAAACTTTCTCCTTCTTCATCATTTCCGTATCAATTCCACAACCTTCTTCATCTTTTTTCTTCAATTCAACATTGTCATCAACTAAAACCTTCCTTTTCTTACCACTAACCTTACTCCTCTTCTTATCCCTCACTTTCCACTCATCTTTCTTCCTAAACACCCATTTCTCCGATTTCCAATCCTCGAAACTCGTATCAATCACCGTTACTTCACTCCTTGTATACTCCTTCATATCCACCATCTCCTCCTCCGCCGCCTCTTCGCCATCCCGAACTTTCGCATTATCGTTACCGTTATTAACATCGCAATTACCGCGATTCAAGCTATGATCACCACTCGACGCCAACGCATTGTCGCTTTTATCCCTTCTCAAATCATCCGACGAACACAAATCATTGTTTTTAGCTTCGAAATTCGACGAATTGAAAAACCTAGGGTTTGCTTGTTTTCTCCCATTTTTCTTCGAAACGTTTCTCGAACATTCTCCCATATTAAACAAATCGCATAGCACATCGGAAACGTTTTCGACGGCGACATCTTTGTTCGTGAGCGAGTTGACTCGGCGGGGGAAGTGAGTGGAGTTAGAGCGAGTTATTGAACCGGAGCTGCAAGAAGAGGAGGAAGCGAGGAAGCGGTCTAGATCGGGTTCTTCGCCGGTTGGGAAACCGCGGGAGGAACGGAGACGGTCTAGCCAGTTTGAACCGGATTTTGATGTTGACACTGATATCATTTGAGAGAAGATGAATTATGAATTATTATTGTTTTTTTGGTTTGAGAAAATTATGTGGAAAAAATTCAAGGTTTATGATTGGATTTTTTTTAATTTGTTTTTTTCTTTTTGGCAGGTGGGAACTGGGAAGTGAAGTGAGAGAAAGGAAGAGTGTTGTTTTGGTTGTTTCTTGTTTGTTTTTTTATTCTCTCTTTGTTTTAAGGCAGCAGCCATCGGACGAAATAGCCATACACGCTGCACAAATACACGCACAATTTTTATTTCTATTTTTAAGGTAAGGAAACTAATACACGCACTTCTACACCGGCCATTCTAGTAATAACAAGTTTTGTAATTTGGATTTATAAATAAAATGAGCTTTAATTAGGACCACTATGTGTAATCGGGTAAGGGTGGTAAACTGGTAATGAGTTGTGTCGTTCAAATATTAAATCATGTATGGGTAAATGGGTCGTGTTGGATCGGGCTAACCCGGTCATTCATGGTCCAATTGCCGCCCTTACCTAACTAGTAGACATCGCAAATGTGTCACATGGTTTTGGTATGGCTCGATCATTTCAGGCCTGATTATTTCATGGTTTTAAGAGTGTTAGTTGCAATATGCCAATATATTGTAATTACATATTCAATTTACGCGTGAAACGATCTAACTGTGCTATAATCTTCTAATTACGAAACACCCTCTCCTAATTTTGTTAATTTAGTTTGATAGTCAAACCAACTATTAAAAATCCGCTAACCTTATTTTGCAATCGTTATCCGGTGTTATAGATTTGCTTCCACATTTCCCAAACATGGTCAAAATAGTTGATTCTACTAATTGTATTAATTTAATTATTATGCTTGACTAACGGATCTCGTTAGCATTAATGCATTATCATCATTAGTATTTGGTAAATAACTAAATATCACATTATGGCATAAGAATTTAATTTTTCTAAAGTGAATGAAGCCATATGTGAATTAGTTACGATATGGTGTTTTTAGCAATATTTTACCTTTTATTTTGTGATTTATTAGTCAATTGTTTACCTTTTCATTTTAGAAATGTCTTCACTGGGTGACTTGATATCCTTGACTCAATTTGTGTCATTTGTCATCCAATAATTGGTCCATCTCTCTTTCCATGGTTTTTTTTTTGTCAAAATCAAAGGTAAACAAAATGACCGGAACAGAGAGAGTAGATTATATTTCCAATATTTTGGCGAAATCCACTATTTACCAAACCAATTTACGCAGTCAGTGAATTATACATCTGATGTACTACCAGCAAATCTATAGATTCTGAGCATTATAATAAAGTTTTTGAGTTTTGTTTAAAAAATTATGAGTTTTACTATAATATTTTTGAATTTATTCACTGAAACATTAAGTTCTGAAAAATTACAATAAAACTCAAAAACGTTACATATATAAGTTTAGTTAAATTTGAGTTTTTGATAGAAAATAAAATAAAATGTAACTTATAAACTTTAATAAGCTAAAAGAAAAAATACACATGTGTTCAAAAACGAATAAAGTTTGAGGTAACAAGCTCAAAAAATTACATATATGTTCAAAAAAAAAAAAAAAAATTAGAGGTAGTACATCCGATATATATTCTTTTTTCTTGGATTTAGTTAATCTATTATTTAACCTGTATGTGCTTATTTTGGCCAATATGATACTCCGTATTTACTAAACTAGTGCAGATCCCGTTTTTTAGACATTTTTTTAGATAATAATATACAAAAACGTTAAATATTATAGTTTCAAAATCCCACATGTACTTTTTAAAATTTGCACCTTATTAATCTTTAATATTTCACTGTATTGTATTTTGATATTAAAAAAAATGAAATGTAAAACTAATCAAAGAAAACTAACACTAAGTTAAGCTGTGTTTTTTTTTTCAATGAATTTTTTTTTTTGTATCAAGTTATTCTTAATAATTATTGCATTACTGAAAAACTTAGCAACTTATATATTTTATAATTTAATACAAAATTTATTTTATTTTATGAAGAAATTATAATTATGAATTTAATTAAAATATTAGAATTTAATTATAGTAATATATTTATTGAAAAGAGATAATAATGTAATGGAAGTAAATTTAGTTATTATCTTATTGAGCTAAAATGTTTTTAGGAGGAAAAACTAAGAAAATTTGTATTCTCTTAGTAGTAAGCGGATGGGGGGCCATTATTTTTGAGGATCATACGCCACTCCATGTTTCGAACTAGGTTTCAGGCTAAGTGCTCCTCTTAAACCAGCTAAAACATAGAGGCCAAACAAAAATCAATCTGCAGTATCTCACAAGAGTCGATCCTGTGATTACAGGTGTGACTTTCCGCGATTCAAATTTCCCGCCAAAATTAACAACCTTTTTATCAACTTTCCGGCGGGAAAAATTAATACCCCGTACAAGTGTACAACGGCGGTGCCGTTTCAAATCACGTCTTTAGTAAACCCGCCGTCGTATCCAAATGCTGTCGTTTTAACCGATGATAATTTAATCGCTGCCGCAATCCGCAATCCGCAATATTGTTACTATTCTGGTAAATTCACTGCTAAATTATGTTGAATTTTGTTGCTGAGCTTCAATTTTATGATTTAATTTGAACTTGTGTTGAGTTTTGCAAGAATCCGGAAAATATTCGAGGTCCTAGTGTCATAAATGTTGCTATTGGAAATCCTTTTTAAAACGGCGTTATTGATCAAGCTGGTAATCTACATTATTGTTTTTCTGAATTCTTGTAATTTGTTTGTATAATCCGTTTGATTGTATACGTTTCTCAAAATTCCGCTTATAATTTGAATTGTTGTGGTTGTATTTACAAATCATGTATTTGAATTGATGTGTAATAGAATTACTTGAAAAATTACTCCCTTCGTCCCGGTCATTTGTTTACCTATTCCATTTTTAGGTTACCTTTCTATTTTATGAATGATTTTGATGGGATTTTGATCCTGCACACTTAATTTCGCCCACTTGTCATCTAATAATTGGTTGCCATCTCCTTTCTTGGTTTTTGTGCCAAAATCAAAGGTAAACAAATGACGGGGACATAGGAGTATTATTTTCTTGCTTGATCGTTTAGGCAGCTAGTTGAAGCTAAGTAAAGACTACAGAGGAGAAATATAGCGTATCAGATACTTGATAACGCTGATTTGAAAAGGATTTCTGTATCTAGGCAACATTTGGGAGCGCATGCATTGCTGTATGATCTTTCCACCTTAGCAGTGAACTGTCTACTAATATGTATACTCTGAGTATCTGGGATTAAGGAACTTGGAACTCTTTTCGCTCAAGTAAATCACGAGGGTATTATACACCAATTAGTACTGAGATTTCTAGGGCTTGTCTTTTCTGAACAGAAGTGAAGGTATGGCACTGGTAAGAGACAGGCAGCCGTGTGTTCGATCACTTTCATAGTTTCTGACTTTCAGGTCTCCTGCTGAATGCACTCCTGGATCCTGGTAATGGGTATGTAATGCCCTCCTGCATCAGTCAGTATTTTCAGACAGATTGATTGTGCTGGAACTTTAAATATTCATTTTGCCATTATGCTTTCTTCCAATCGTCTAATTTTCTTGATACTGATATCGTCCCAAGAACATATTTTATTCTTAAAAAATGCATACATAAAAGTTGTTCACAAACGATGGTCATCATAGCAATTAAGAAGCTAAAATCAACCCATGGTAGGGGATATGCTCATTTGTAAGCTGTTTCAATATAGCGGTCTAGAGAGTCGGCTTAGCAAGTGTAAAGACTGTTGCCACTTTCCCTGTTTTTCACTACTTTACCGTATCTTCTGCACCCTTTTTTTGATGGCTTGGGATCGGACTTGGAGAGGTGACCTCAGATTCCATGCCTTGCAAATAACTTGTGCTGAAAGTTTATCTTGGTAAACTATACAAGTACTGGTTACTTGAAATTTTTCAGTATTTTACAAGTTGATGGTTCTTATTTTTGTTATATAGCTTTGTCTAGTTCCTTTAGGCACCCTGATTCATGATTAAAAGTAATTTAGAGATTGTGTTGAGATCGTGAAAATGCGCATAGACGGTACAGAATTACAGATGATGCTCGTGGAAATACGAACATAAATCAACTCCTTTGTGATCCTGACAACTGAAAACAATATTTGTAGTAATAAAATAAGTTGAATTCCTTGCCTACATCGATGTAATGTTGGACTAATGCTCCATATAGCATTAACATTTGCCTAAACCAATGATCTTTTCTATTTGTGAAATACTCTTTAATTGACTCTTGAGTCTTGAGGCAGTCTTCCATTCTAGAAGGAACTTGCAACAACATTACCCCAGTCCCCAGCGCCTCAAGGCCTCCCGCAAATTGCAGAGAAATATGTTTGACGTGACTGGTTAAAAAGAGCTTTCATGGTTTGTACATTCTATATTGCTCCAACTTGAGTCACTATGTGAACAGACTTGTGTCTTGCGATTGTGTAAAATTATATACGGAGTATCACATTATTTGTCACTTCACTTGAAATATGCAGCACTCAGAGGGCCACTGTTGAGTTTTTCTGGATTGGAGGACAAGAGTGTAACATATCACAACATTTTAACTTAAACCTTGGTATTGACTATTGACCCTTGCCCTGGTTTTACCAAGAACGAGCTAGTAACCTGGTGATCCAAGCTGCTATGGACTCTAAACCAATACGAGTCCTATGACAAACTATCAAGTTAACCCTAACCTCCATTGATGAACCTTCAAGCTTTAGGTTGAAGAAAACAGAGGTAAATAAAGGAAGATATTATTGAGTATGAATGTGTTTATTACAACTGTTTAACTTAATGAAAATATAAGATGAAGGAAGCTTATATACAGACTGTTAACAACTAGCACAAATCCTAACTAACTTCATTTACATGTCAGCAATCCGTGTGGTGTCCAATGCTGAGTTGTGATTGGTAGC
>JAGPOY010002226.1:6328-21594 GCA_018983105.1 Silene uniflora | reverse complement strand
AAGTATTTATGATGAACAAAAGTTGTAGTTTGGAACTTTCTGTGATCAATGCATATATGGGGTTGACATTGACATGAGTTCGGAACTGGGCTGGTGATTGCTGTATTTACTAAATGAGCAAACCTCTGAGATTTACTGATTTTACTCACTTTGTTAGTTGGTGACAAGAGTTGGGAAATGGTTTATAAAATTGTGACTTTGTTGGTGTGAGGGGCTTTATGCAGCTTTTTACTGTTATTATGTTAACCTGAAGTACATTAAACCAGCTTATTGATATGGGTATAAAGTAATTTGATGTAGTGATAGAGATGAGAAAGATTTGTGACATTTTGTACCATTGAGTCATTGACATACTATGATACCATTATGACACTTGGACACTTGATTTTAAGCCAAAAATAAGAGGACTTTTACTCTGGTCGGATATATCTAACAAGTCTGCATAACATAGCTGATGCGAACATGGGTCTTGACTAATGACATATGTGGTGAACTGTCTCATTTGAACTAACTTAAGTGGGGTGTAATGTTCAATTTAGCTGGTACTGATGGAGCTAACTAGATTTGGGCTTTTTCGGAGTTATGTAAGTTTTGGGTTATGACTTTGTCATTTAAAATTAGTCTGTGTGTTTATTGAACAGGAACTGTGTGCCATGTTTTGCAGCAGCTTTTTTCCTGATATAGTGCTGTGAACAATCACACACTGTCTGCCTGCATACAGCAAGTTGTTTGAATTATATTATGTTGAATGGTATTATAATGACATACTCTAATATATGTTGCAGACTATTGTTGTGCCCTTCGGTGATGAAGAGATTCATATTGTGGCGATGCGGTCTAGAAGGATGAATGGTGGAACCGCTTGCTTTTGGGGTTTTAATGTTGCCCCGGGGTTGTATGAAGCTTGCCTTGGGATGTTGAACCCTAGATGCCTTGGCATTGTTTTTGATCTGGATGAGACACTGATCGTTGCAAACACGCTGCGTTCATTTGAGGATAGAATTGAGGCTTTGCAAAGGAGACTTAGTGTTGAAACTGACTCGCAACGTATTGCAGGCATGACGGGTGAAATAAAACGTTATCAGGATGACAAATCTATATTAAAGCAGTATGCTGAAACTGATCAGGTGGTGGAGAATGGGAAAGTTCACAAAATTCAAGCAGAGGTTGTTCCAGCTCTCACTGACGACCACCAAACTATTGTTCGCCCCCTTATACGATTACAAGATAAAAACATAGTTCTTACTCGAATAAATCCTCAGGTTTGTTTTCTATAGAATTTGCCTGAAAACATGTATGTTAACTTTTTTTAAACTGTTAAGGGTGAGAACGACACTTTAGAAAAAGAGCAAACCCAGTGAATAGGAGCAAATTCTAGCTTAGTTGCACACATGTATGCATATGAAACTCACGAGTTAATATCTCAGATGTTTCCATGCCTATGGCCGCTATGGGTCTGTTGATAACTTGGGCGCTTTTTGTTATAGATGGTCTTCTTTATCTAATGTTTGGTGATGTTTTAATGTTGTACATGCTCAGATACGTGATACAAGTGTTCTTGTGAGACTGAGACCTGCATGGGAGGATCTACGCAGCTACTTAACTGCCAAAGGTCGTAAACGATTTGAGGTCTATGTTTGTACAATGGCTGAAAGAGATTATGCTTTGGAGATGTGGAGGCTTCTTGATCCTGATTCTAATTTGATAAATCCAGCCGATGTTTTAAATCGTATTGTGTGTGTTAAGTCTGGTAAGAGTAAAAATAATTGTAACTTGAATTAGAGGTTGTCCATGTAGATGAACTGGAGTGTTGTTATGAAATGCAGTCACATTCATAGTTTTTTGTGCCTCTTACAGGATCAAGGAAGTCGCTTTTTAATGTTTTTCATAATGGCATCTGTCATCCCAAAATGGCTTTGGTGATTGATGATCGTTTAAAGGTGTGGGATGAGAAAGACCAGCCTCGAGTGCATGTTGTTCCTGCATTTGCTCCATATTATGCACCCCAGGCCGAGGTATATAATATGCTCTACGCTCTACCTGGTCACAAACATGAGTAAAAAACTGCTGAGTTTACTTATTCTATTTTCCTTTTGCTTTAAGAAGTTATAACTCCATGTTGTAGGCAAACAATGCTATTCCTGTCCTCTGTGTTGCTAGGAATGTAGCATGTAATGTTCGAGGTGGTTTTTTCAAGTAAGTTTTCAAAACTTCTTTTGTACTGTGGGAAATATTTTTGCCTTTGGGGATACTGTTTGTACGTAAACATTCTTTTACCGTTTTACCTGCAAAAGTTCTCTTAGTTCTTGCTTATGTTTGGGTGCTTCATATTTCTTTTCTTTCTGGCATCATCTAACATGTGGTATTTATCACAGAGAATTTGATGATGTTCTCTTGCAACGGATTAATGAAGTTGCTTTTGAAGATGAACTTAAAGACATCCCTTGCCCTCCTGACGTGAGCAATTATTTGGTTTCAGAGGTATTCTTCTCTTTTGAACGACAATTCATAGACGGTTTTCTGTATCTTCTCAGTTACCTTTCTCTCCTTCAGAAATATGCTAATAAAAATGTTTCGTATTACAGGATAATGGCTCTGGTTCGAATGGTAATAGAGAACCGATCTGTTTTGATGGAATGACAGATGCAGAGGTTGAAAGAAGGCTCAAGGTACAACTTTTATGCCCATTCTGTAAAGCTCTTTAGTTACACATTTTCTCTTCCTCTCTATGTTTTGTTGTTCCAGGCAGTCCTCACACAAATTTGTTACTATTACTTCCTCTAAGAAAATTAGGCTCAAGGTTAATTAATTTTTTTTTTCCATATTCTGTTTCACAGGAAGCGACTTTAGGATTAACTTCAGCCCCTTCAGTCTCACCTCTTACACCTCTTACAAATGTTAATCTTAGTCCTGGACTGGCATCTTCTCTATCCTTCACTATCGCTGCTCCTCCCACAGCAGTCCCTCAGGTTACTCCTCAAACATCAGTGACACCTTTCCATACCAACGCGTTCTCTCAAGTAGGACCTCCAGTTAGACCACTGTGTAGCATTGGTCCTCCGGAGCTTGGCCTGGGCTTGCACAATTCTACCGCCCCAGAAGAAGGGGAAGTACCCGAATCTGAGCTTGATCCTGATACAAGGAGGCGGCTTCTCATATTACAACACGGGCATGATGTTAGAGATATGTTGCTGAATGAGGCTACGTTTCCTGTCAGACCTCCACTACAAGCACCTACTATGGGCCCTGTTCCTGGGCCTCTGCCTGTCGTTGGCCCTGGTGCAGGCATCGGTCCTGGCCCTGGTCCAGTCCAAGCTCCTGGTCCTGTTATGCGGATGCAATCACGAGGGAGCTGGTTTCCAGTTGAGGATCACATGATCCCGGGACCACTAAATCGACCATTTCCTAATGAATACCCAATTGGTCCTGATTCTGCACAATTTGAAAGGCAACGCCCACCCCCTTTTCATCGAAGAATGGATAGTTCTACTCGGCCAGATCGATTCTTTCCTGAAAAACAGAGACCTCCTAGGGAGGTAAATTTGTCTTTGCATTTTTGCTATTGCCTTGTGGCTTCAATCTTTTGCTTCTTAAGTATCTACAGTAGTATTTTCTTTGTCCCACTGTGATTGTCGCAGTAAAAGTGTTTTAATGTTGATGATACATCAATTGATGATACTCCAGAAGAAAAAAAGTTCTGTATTGCAAAAGTCAAGTGGGACAGAGTACTAAATGCTTATTCGTTGTCATATGCTGCTACCAATATTATTCTAACTAAGTTTCCTCATCTGCAGACTCAAAGAAGAGATGACAGACTGAGACTAAATCACTCACTACCGGGCCATCAGTCGTTCAAAGGTAAATCAATGAGTCAAAATTGAAAATTTTGTCACATTACATTGATTGGCCTGCCAACCACATCACGATGGTTAAAACGCAACTTATTAGAGGACTAACCCTGTTTGTTTTGCAACTTCTTTATATGATTTTTAAATTGTAAAGCATCATTATTGTTTGCTTTCATCTGATCTTAATTCTTACCCGGTTAGATAATTTGCAAGGCTCATTTTGGTTTGAATCCTGGTAAAATTTCCAAGTCCGTTTTCCCCTTCGTATATTAGGTTAAACATAACAATTGCCTGAACTCGGAATTACTGCTTTAATTGCACTATCATAGTTACCAATTGTTCCCTTGTTTTGAATCCTGGTAATGTCTCTCATAAGGAAGACATGTCTATAACCATGACTTTAGGTAGGTAATAATTAATGGTCTTCGAGAGCCGGACATTAGATTAAGTAGCTGCGGTCAACAAAAAACAGTAGAGGTGTTGAAGGCTGAAGCATATGATAGAGGGTGGTTAACTATGTTTAGAATGTATGTATGACTATGAGACTGGGCTTGAATTTTGTATCTGATAGCTAGACTGAGGGATCCATGTCTAAATGTCTTACCCCTTGGCTTTCTCTTGTTGCTCCTTTTAACTGTGGAAATCAGTTAACGTTAGTTAATACAATTAAACAACAGTAGAAGTTATTTTAGTGTTAATTAATTGACTCAGTAATCTGCTCTGCTTCTTATATTGTGAAACAGATGCAATTCCTCACGCTAACTACATTATGGGTCATTAAGAACCTCTCAACAATATAAGGGTAAGGTTGCTTGCATCCAGCCCCCTAACACTACTGTGGACACGAGTAAATCTGGCAAAATTGACCCATCCCCAACTCGAGGTTTCGAATCCGAATTGGCCCCTATCCTCGACTTAGCCGAGAAATGTCCCATTGTTTGTGAAATTATACGAAATGCCTTCTATCTGAAACAACAACCTTAATTGCCACGATCTTAAGGGTTCGAAAATGACCCAATTCACCGATTCTTGACCACTGCCGGAGAATGAACCCAACCCCAACTTGAATGACCTGGTTGCCAGGTGTAGGCGGAAACGTGTGAGGTCCTGGGATAAATGCAGATGCTAATGCTGCTGTTTTCATTGTCGTATTAAAGTGTCTGTTGATCCAAATTTAAACAATTATTGTGGTACACTTAATTATTCTGGCTTATGGCCGGCCATTGGGATAGTTTTCACTTGCTTTGGTATGGGAAAGATACTTTGTATTGATGGGGTACAATTATCATTGGAGTCCACAATGTGTTTTGTGGAAATAAAGCTCTGTACGTTTGTATATGTTAAGCATGAAGATTAGACTATTATCATAAGTCAGAACACCAGTGTGATTGATATAAAGTTTTAAAATCACCGCCAAGTATGGAGTGTGTTACTCATAAAATGCTGGCATTTGAATGCTTATGTTAGGCCAATTTTTTTTGTAAATCAAGTTAGCTTCAGAGGATGAATTGAATATGCTGGATGTAGCATCTAATGGTTTTTTAAATTTATTATTGATAATAATATTATTAATAACACAGCCTTCATGCTTAGTACTGTATTTTTTACTTTCTTTATTCTTTTGTCTTTATCCTAGGTGGCAGCGTTAAAAAGGTAAAATTTGATGCAACACAATTTGCTCCAGACACCTGCCCCCCTGTTGTAGATGCCCAAGTTCAACACCATTTTTTCTCGTGGCCTAGGCGAATTTCTAACTATTCTTCATTTTTTGGGCATCGACGAGATTATTATAGGCCTTAGTTTGTCTACTTAGGTTTTTGTAAGTAGGCGTGTAACTATGTTGTCATATTCAGTCTTCAAGGTGGTATTCCAATGGTGTTCTGCGACTTTTGAGAAATAAAAGAAAATTTGTTACTTGTTCAAACTGTGGGTAATCATACTTTTAGGTCCGATTACTTATCTCACTGCTTAGTACTTCTGTTTGGTTGAGAATTTGCACGTCTTGAAATATGCTGGTTTTACCACTATTGAGCTACATAGTGTTGTTGCTGAGCTGGGTACGTTGTCAAGTTACTTCTTGATCATTTGGTTACCTTCATGAAATGGGTTCAAGCTACATATCAATCCATATTGATTATCTTGAAATCTTTTGTCATGAGTTGAGATGCACCAGGACTCTAGTAAGAAGTTTCGAACTAAAGTGCTTCTTTCCGGTTATATGATAAGATGGAACCGTAGCTCATTGAGATCTATCTTTGTCCCGCTTGACGATCTCCCTCAAGGACGCTTACTAAACATATTAGTAAAAAGGGGCTTGTTTGTGTGACTGATTATGTTTAACCGGCAGTTGGTATTACCATCTGTTTATAGTGAAGGTAAAGTCTATCCTGATTCTGGTAATGAACAAATAAAATTATGGTGAGAAGTTCTTTTTACTTGGTAAGCTTCTGTGTTATCGATAGTGCTTATATCTTGGCAAGTGTGATATACAAACACATCGTATGTGTACTTCTGGTTGAGTTCATTGGTTGGACGACTAACATTGTTGGTCTGCTGGTTGATGAATGAAGAACTGCCTACTGCCACAATTGTTCTATAGTCTCTATCCATTAGAACGGAGGGTTCATGTTGAAACTAGTGTAAGCATGAATTCGTTGAAACTCTTGCTCTATTTTTCTCCATACATGGTTGAACTTATTCTCTACACTGGTGTGAGTTATCTGAATAGATTTGGTGTAAACTTCACGTAAGTTGAAAGTGTGCCAAATGTGATACTCTTCTGATGGGTTGAGCTGGTTTTATCGTATTTGAAGTGCTCATGGGATCTTTTCTTCTTCTTGCTTAATAAATTGTGAACCACCTACTTGGTTTTTTTTGCTATAACCGCATGTTGATTCTTGTACTTTCTTTCAACTGCAACAAATAACGTTCTCCGGAAGTGGAGATGATGTTATAGGTTGCTCCCAGTTGTGCATCATAGAAGCAACTGTTACGGATCTTATCATGTTAAGATGGTGCATTATGCTCCTTAAACGTTTTTATATAATTATCTCTAGTAAGAGTTCTAGGGAATGGGATTGTATGGCAAGCCCGTGCTCTTGATGTTGTTATATTGAATGATTACTTCAAGATTATTTGCACTTGTATATTTTTATTCTTGTGTGTTACATTCTTGGAAGTATCTTCATTCATCAACTAGAGACTTTCATTAATGTTATCTCATTATGCTTCAATGAACTTGTGAGGATTGCCTGTCCATTAGAGTTTTTTTCTTGTTTGATGGCTCTTGATGCACCTCATGTACTGTTGCTTTGAGATATCTCTCTCATCTTTCATGTCTCAAGCTGCTGTATTCTCGATTAGAAGAATAAGGCCTCAAAAACTGTGTCAGTTACTCACTTGTTATGTATCTTCTATAGTTGAGTTTGTGATCGTGATGTGATCTGCGTATGTCAGTAGTTAGTTTGCATGGTATTTTGTATTGTGCATCTTAATAAAAGAAACATCTGCTGTAACTTGATTAATTAAGTCATGTACTACATACATCAGTTTGAGTTTCAGCCCAAAATGTTGGCGTTCCTTTATTTGGCAAGTTTTTAGTTACTAGTCTGTTCTTCCTCTTTGTCGTAAAGGTAAAGCAAAAGTTTTGTTATTGTTAACCTCTATTCCTGTCTTTTAAACTAATATTTTTTCTGCAATAAATTGTTTTTAAGTTTGTGAGGTAATTAATTCATACTTCATATGTTCAGTTAGCTATAGGTAAATTTCAGTATCTGCTGCATCACCCCCGAATATTGTTGTTCCTTCATTGTGCAATTTTCTTAGTTTGCTTCGTAAAGGCCAAGGCTTAATACTTTTTTATTGTTGTCTTTTTCAAAGGTGATGACTTCCCCTTAAGTAGATCATCAAGCAAGAAGGATTTGGAAGTTATGTCTGAACGGAGCAATTCATTTCCAGAAGCTCCTTCTGGTGCTTTGCATGACATTGCAGCGAGGGTTGGAGCCAAGGTAATGCTTAGAATGCCATTAAGAGAGTTGGTAGCTTCTTTTATCCAATTTATTACAGTACCATATTTCTTTATTTGTGTACCTATCTGTTCTGTAGGTTGAATTTAGGACGGGCTTGGTCCCTTCTGTGGAGTTGAGGTTCTTCATGGAGGTGAGCCTTTCTTACTTGCGTTCACTTAATTTTTTTTTCGACTGTTCACATTGCCTTGGATTATGGTCACCACCTTTTTCTCATCATCTATTTTTTTTCAATAACTCATCTCACACTACTTCTCCAAGTCATTCCTTACATTTAGTTCCTCGAAAATGATCATATTAACATTGTACTTATTACACTGCTCACTGCTTCGGTTGCTAGGATGTTTTAATCATTCATGACTGAGATATATTATTAGTTTTTCCATGATTTGCGTAGCCTTGCATAGGGTCCTAGATCGAATAAATTGGAATTTGCCATTCACACGCATAGCAGGGAAAAGGATGTATCTCACTGTTTTTGCAGTTATGGACTTGTGACGTCCCATTGACTAAATGGCTAGGTGACATCCCTCTGAGTTATAGTTGAACAGTCCTATCTTCCGTGAATATGAAACGTGACAAAATGTGCTGAAGTTTATCACAGTGTAGTTGAAACCCACAGGGTGCTTAGAATTTCCGTCGTTATCCTACATTGCTGTACTTTGTCAAGTTATAATTTTTTGGAGCCCGTTTGATTTTTTGTTTTGTTAGTTATGAACTTATGATCTTAATGGCTTTAGTCGCTGTTTCCTTTTTGTCATGACAACATTATGGGTACGGGCCTGTACAGCATACAGTTCTGAATATTAGTGTGCCTTTTTGTTACAAGAAGTTATTTAATATTTTAAGTTGCCGAGTAAGGCGCTGCTTTTAAGATAAAGCTTGCCTTTTCAGAGGCAGTCTTTTCAGGGTAACTAGATGAGAGTCTGTCCATTGCGTATGATGTGCATTTTTATCTGTATGTTTTTTTAATCATCTAGTAGAAAACCCTCCTGTGTAGTTTAATTTTTTTCTGGATTGTGTATGACTCATCTTATGAAGGTGTGGGTTATGTGACTGCTTTTATTATGTATGCACAAACTACTTGGTGGTATCTAGGATATAAGACCTAATCACTTTGGTGGTTGTCAAGTTCTTTTGACCGAAGGCTGCCATAAAATGCAATCCATTGCATGATCATGCTAACTACGGAGTATTTAGTCTTTTCTTATCTTGCTATTAATTTTATATGGAATATCGGTTATCCAGGCTTATTTTGCTGGGGAGCGTATCGGAGAAGGAACCGGTGTCAAAAGAAAGGAAGCACAAAATCAGGCTGCAGAGGCAGCTTTGATGAATTTGGCTGGTGAGACCCCTCACCTGGATTCTAAATATGTAAATAGGAGTATATTTTTTCTTCTGTGCTGCCTTCTTCATTGTCCGCTAATACACTTGGGAGCTTAGTATATATCCTTCTCTAGTTTGCAATTGCTCATACTATATAGTACATACTCCTCCATTCCAGTGACTCAAGAAGTAGGCCACATTCCGCAAATTCCCCTCACAGAACACATAGTTATACTCATGTTTATATTAATTGTTTACACGAATCAGGCCTGCCTTTTCAATCTTCTAATTAAAAAACATGTTGCAAATGTTTTGAAAACATGTAAAGTGGCTGGTTCGTCTCTATTAAAAAGTAAATTTACTTCAAAACTTCACATGATTAAATGACAAGTGATAGAGCTTACCACAAAGGAAAACCTAATTTACTTGAGCAACAATTTAAGTGCGTCATTCAAGTAAAGGGCAGGAGATGGGACTTCTTCCTATGCTGTAATAGTCTAACCAAAGCCGAGGTCAATTACAAGCATTCAAAACATGCTAAGAAGAGATCACGTCATCTTTTTTCCGTTTCTTGGTGCCTTGTGAATCTGTGATTTTGTTTTGACGGGTTTCATGTATTTTTAATCTCTCCTGTCGATGCCTGCTTTAGCATGGTGATGCTGTAATGCTATGAGCCTATGATCAATAGTCAATACTCAGAAATTTTCATATGATTTCTCGTACCCTTGGCATTTTCTGTTAGTGATTCCGAGGTTATAATCCACAGATCGATACTTGAGCCACTTGAAGTCAGATTCTCCGCAGAGTGACATGACCAAGGGTCAGAGTCCCAATAACATTGGGCACCCAAGTGATTCACATTCTCCTGGTGATAGTGCCTTTGCTAAAGAGGAGACAATACCTTCAATTGAGCCAACAAAACCAGACTCTAGTGTGGATGACTCTGGAAACTCCACGAGCTCAGTTTCAGCTCTTAAAGAATTGGTAGGTGCCAATAAATTGTATTCGTTCTTGTGTTTGTTCTGACAACACGTTTTTATAACTCTATTATTTTTATGCTAGACTTGCTGATTGTTATATATTTGACAGTGCACAAGGGAGGGCCTAGGTATTGATTTTAGAGCTCCATCTCCATCTACTAGTACCATCCAAGGAGATGAAATTTGTGCAGAGGTACTCAATATCAATTTATGTAACTTTCAAATCCTGTGATATGAGCTTTTGATGTTTATTTATACTTTAGTCCTAAATAAGTACGAAGTGAAAACGTGCTTGGGGAAAAGTATTAACCTGAAAAATCAGACGGAGGTGTAACTAGAAATGTTGCAGTCGTTTCAATTACACTGGAGTTCCTTGGGTAGAATCTCGGTTGCAACATCCTCTCTCTTAAGTTATTTTCATTTTGCCCGGAGGTACCCTCTATACCTGAAAAATACTCCGTAGCATCAAGTGATCATGTTTTCCATCTTAATAAAATACTCGCTACTTAGTCGGCGACTTGTAATTTTTATGGTGGAAGCCACACTAATAGTTTTGATGTTAACGGGGTTCAAAATCAGGTCACTACTCGCTAGTAATCTAGTATCACCAGTCGATGACTAACGACTTTACCAACTATTACTAAGTTGACTCACATTGCACTCGTAATTGTCTTGAGACTCTGAAGGTATCAGCTAAGTGTCATTTGCCATAAGTAACTAATCATTACTATCATTATATTTGATGCAGGTGAAAATAGATGGGCAACTCGTTGGCAAGGGCACGGGATTGACATGGGATGAAGCAAAGTTACAGGTGTGAGCTTTTCCTGATGAAGAAGTCTAATGCTGTATTCATTTTTTATTGAGGTTTTCTGTGTCTTGCGATTCTTTAGGCTGCAGAAAAAGCTCTTTCAAGTCTCAAGTCCATGCTTGGTCAATTGAAACGTCCTGCTTCTCCAAGGTTAGTGTTTTTTGTTTGGTTTTAAAGGAATTAAACTTACCTTTATGGGTTTTTTCTTCTTTTCCCGGATAATTACTTCACGATGTTCTGTAACAACTAACAAGATCTCAATGTCTTTCCCTTGTAATAGACAAGGATTTTGTTTTTATTTCTTTTGTTTGTATAAAGCGAATATAATTTAAAAATTCTGGAGATTTGCTGTTCGATGAAGTTATTATACTTGTAACCTTTATTTTGGATTGAAATAAGTCCCAATGTCAATCTTAATGCGGACGGGTTTCTAACCCAGCTCATGCGTAGCACCGCTAGCACTTTTTCATGGCATTAGGTAGCTGATATCTACCGGTTGTGGTTTAAATGTGTGAAAAGTGCAATTCTTGATTTTGTCTGAACTGCAGTTCTTTGGAAGGGATTGCCAGCAAACGCTTGAAGCCGGACTATCCTCAGGTTTTACAGCGAATGCCATCTTCAATATATCCGAGGAACGCTTCTCCTGTCCCTTGATAATTGGTGTATATATAACCTATTATTTTCCCCTGAGAGAAGGAAGGGGTTTAAAAAAACGATCCCCGATTTGAAGATGAGCTCAGATAATGTTTGCCCATGTCAACGGTAAGATTTAATGTGATTGCAAATTGGAATCAGAGCCCCCTTTGACTTCCTCTAGATTTTGCTGAACAAGAGAATGGGCTTTGCTGATCGTACCCGATCGTCGTGGGTATCTAAGAGCAGACTTTCCATTCCAGGCTCTGATCACGTTGGAGTCAGAGCCCCACATTGTTGCTGTTCATGAATGCCGCGAGTGCGGAGTGTCAACCTCCAAGCGTTAAAGCGTCGGGTGAATGCACATCCAGGCAATAGATATCTGATTGCATTTAGGATGTTGCTGGCAAAGAAACAGTCACAGTCGCCTTGTTTCTTTGTACTTTTTCCAATTTAGGTGTCGTCCCTTCTTGCATGCAGATCATGGGAGATCAACTTTTTTGACGTGACAGAAAATATCCAAGTGCTGATGCTTCTGGTTATTTCCTTCTATTCGGTCGGAATTCAGGGTGACAACTAACCAGATTTGGAAGTCGATCTCTGTTGAATCCGACCTGAATGTGTGTGGTCAAGGATACAGACCGAACAATGTGGGGTTCTACCGATCCGAATTCAGCTGGTCAAGAACTGAAGTAGTAAGTTAAATCAGATACAATAGTTGTTATAAGACCAGGTGTGTTTAAGGATATAAACCGAACAATGTGGGGGATACAACGGATCTGAATTGGCTGGTCAAGAACAGAAGTAAAATGAGGTTCAAATGTTATTATATGACTGTTGTATGATCTTATGATCGACTAGCCGTCGAAGCATATATTGCTCTTAATTACTTTTTTCAGTGTTAAATGTCAATTTGTGATTTTATTACAGCCATTCTTGCTTGTGACGACAAAGTAACTTGTGGCATCTCACAACTGCCTCCCCTCTTTTAACATTTTAACCGAGTAACCGAGGTAAGACGTTACAAGCTTGTGACGCTTAACAAACGAAAATTTGTCATTTTATTATGTTAATCATAGTTACATCTAAACATATCAAACAAGCTTTTACTTGTGAACTGCAAGTGAGGAGCATGTGAGCATGTGATGGTTGCTGGGTTTCCATCTCAAGAAACAACTTTTTGGTACACGTTTTGGACTTTTAAAAAGTCTCATTGAAGACACACCATATCCGTCACAAATGAAGACGGATACCATTTTCTCTCACAAAATACCCATGAGATGCGAGTGGGGGAGCACATGGGGGGTGCCCACCTTGTCCCCTCTACCCATTTCCTCTCACAAATTACCCGTTGTAAGATCCGACCCGTCTTCAGCAAGACTTTTTGTTGGACTTTAGGTATCGTGTTTTTCAACTTAAATTCAAGGACGGAGTTAGGATTTATGTTCAGGTGAGAATTTTCAAAGAGAGTCATTAAGTTTTTTTTTTGTTTTTGCAGCAGTAAAGAAAGGTTTCCTAATCTACCATGGCCTTACATGCAAGACCATGGGCAAAGTTTTAGAAATACAATAACACAACCAAATACAAATTACATGAAATAAACTACAACGGGAGAGGTGATTTCTTCGGGAAAATGCGACAAGTTGATAGGAGATAACGGTACAATGGCCAAACCGTCGAAACACTTGGTGTGACCCTAGGCGACGAGTGCGATCGAAGTTTGCCACAAGGCGAACCAAATCCTTACTCTTAAGTGTCTCGGAGATTCAGCCCCTAGGCTATGATGATAAATGACATCTGGCGACCGGAGAGACCCTTGGACCATCAAGGACGCGCAAAGTGCACTTACGCCACTAGGACGTAGAAAGAAAAGGTGGGGAACAGACCACAAATGACTATGACTGTCACCAAAGGAGCAAAAACTCCTACACTTTGAAACACACCCCTTTCGGACAAGAACCTCATAACCCAGAAAAATGAGTAAGTACAAAGGTAGCGAATTAGAAGCTACTTTGAACACCCTCCTAATCAAAGCCATCCGAAAATGCCAATTCGGGATGGGCACAACACAAGTCGGATGCGAAATCACCGTAACCCTTGCTAAAATTAGAAACCCGACACTACAAGCCACCCCAAGGATTAAGGGACAGGACACCCCTAACCCAAGGGAAGTTTTTATTGAAAACAGAAACAGAAACATAGGAAAAAACATTAACATAAAACTGAAGGAGGACCACCGAGGCCAACCGGACCAACTCCTTATCCAACCCATCTCAGGCCAACCTACACTCCCCACCACAAGCCATCTCCTTCATTGACCCCCGCCATACAAGACCACAGAGGAAACAACACAACATCCAGGGTACACCAACCGAGCAACCCGTCAACCCATCTCAAACACAAACAGTGACAAGAAGCAAGACAACACAAACTCAGACCCGCATGCGACCAAACAAGAGACACAGACCTAGACGAACACCTAAACTCACACACCATGGGTCACACGCTCCAACGAAACCCGATTCACCAAAACCGACACCTCCCAGAACCACCGCCAAACAAGCAAAACGATCCAAACACCAACACACACAGACTCAAAGGGGAAGGGAAAGGGGACTAAAAGGTAGGGGAATGGGGGGATCACCAAAAAGACCGAGACACGACCACAAAGAGAAAACGCAACAGGATGAGCTATACTCATCGACACATGAAAAAACAACACCGGAAAGCCATCCCAGGGGTGGGGGGAATGGGGGGATCACCCCTGGGGCAGGAACAAAAGCGGCGGCGACAGGACAAGGAGAAGGAAGGGCGAGAACGACAGTGAAAACAAGACCCAATAAAACAGATGGGGAAACCCATCACAAAAAACTAAAAAACGAAACAGACCGTGAACCGCCTTACCAGGAAAGGGGAAAGACCCAGACGAACAACCCGGGGCCGCATGCAAAGCAGACCGAGACAAGAAGACAACGGAAAAGATGTGGATGACGAGGAAGCACCGGGCGAGCCACCGCAAAAGACGCCGACGTACACCAATCAACTCCGGAGACGGAAGAAAACCCGAAAAGAACCGTCAAATCCAAAGCACAGTGGCCCAGTGAAGGAAGAAAATCAATCAGACATTGAGGAGAGGGACCGCCGGAGATGGACCAAGGGATGGCCCCATCTCCGGCAACGGGTTGGTAGTAGATGGGGGAAAGGAGTGGATGGTGGCGGCGGCGGCGCAGGAGAAAAGCTTTTGGGAGGTTTTTTAGTTAGAGAAAGTTTTAGAGAGAGAGAGGGTCAGTGGGTCAGGAGATAACTGAGGCTATTAAGGTAGTCATTAAGGTGTAGAAAAAGTTTAACTTAAAGTTACAAGATGAAATTAATATTCCCATATAAAGTTACGAAATATGGTATGACCTCGGTTCAAATCTAGTGAGTATCAAATTGGTTCAAGCCGAGCCAATGTTAGCTCAATCTGGCTTGTTAAACTCTCGAGCCGAGCCGTGCTCACATGGGTCGAATTTTAACTAAGCCGAGTTCTAGTTGTTCGCAAGTTGTCTCGTCTCTTTATCAACCCCACTATGGCTAATTACCCAATTAATTTGGTGATTAGTTTGAATTTAACATATTTGGTTCATAGTGTCCACGTCATCGC
>JAGPOY010002225.1:0-15267 GCA_018983105.1 Silene uniflora | reverse complement strand
CGGTCGAGCTACCCCAGCTCGGCCAAGCTACTGACTGTCGGAATTGCGTAGTATTACAAAAATAGCAGAGACCCGAGGAAGAAGAAGAAGAGCAGGAATGGCAGGGAGCCACTGGAAGAGGCGCAGTAGAGGCTGCGTTCCATCCAGAAGGCGCAGCTGTTGTTGCGTTTCTTCTCGACGGTGTTTCTCTGCTATTATGTCAAAGACGTTTTAGAAAAGGTTGTTTTAAATCAGTTTGAGTGTGTTTATGATATAAACTTTACAATAATGATACAAAAACAAAATACAATAAACAAAATAGGGATTTACACCCTCACACTTACATGTTTGACGAAACGAGATTGACTAAGTTATTGATTTAGTGATCGCTCGACTCGAATGTATGTAGAAAGTGCTCTCGTAGGAGAATTTAGCAATATTGATTAGGTAATTAAAGTGGGTGGAGTTGGTCAAGCTGGTCGGTCTATGCAACGTGACTGGTACTCAGAATGATCTGAGCTTAGGTGGTCGATTGATCAAGCACATAGGCGTCGAAAGCATTAGCATGGTCTACAATGCAAAGGGGGAAGAGAAGGGCGAACACCCGCGTGAAGAATATGAAGGCCGAAGGTCTCTATTTATACTAATCACGAGGAATAGTTTAGGAATAAATCGAATTTGGAAACAAAATATGGAAATATATATTCCGGAATTTGAGCAAAGAGGACGAGAAGAGGTGCAGCAGCTACTGCGTTCATTTGAAGAGGCGCGGCACCTGCTGCGTCTTCTCTCCCTAGGTTTCCTCCTCATCGAGGAAGAATTCCGTGGGTTGATTTAGGAATTAGGGAAGATATGTACTTCCTTATTCCGTGAAAGATATATTTCGGTAATATAATTAATATTTTAAATATTTTAGGAATAAATATCTAGAGAACATTCCGACTTGGCATTTGAAAACGACATTTAGAAAAAAAAAAGGAAACGGTTTTTGAACCGGACTCCAAATGTACTCTAATTATTGTCAAAACGACCGTATCGGTGCGTAGATGACAACCAAGGGGTTGACTCGAGTGTTTGAGTTATCACTTGTCAGTAAACTTACGAGTTGTCATAAATCCCTCTGCGTGATCAAACATGCGGCCCAATCATCACTGGATGGTTGGCGGAAGGTGTAGAAATGAGGTTTCTACAGAGCCCCCACTTTGACTGGGGCTTAGATAAGGCAAAGTCAAAGTATAGCCATCACGTCAATCGCAGATTACAGCCTGACGACTATGGCGACTCAAGGGGTCTAAGCCAAGGACCTGTCGTCGGGAACATTTTAGAGTCTGTCGACTACCGGGGAGGGTCATTTAAAGTCCATTAGACTACGTAAGGAAGCTCGCCAGCCATAAGAAGAAAATATACCTGACATAGCTCAATACAAGGAAACCGACGGAACGTTTGGAACCACCAAGAAAAGAAACATTTCAGTAGACAGCGGGCCGTCATTAGAACCGCTGGGAAGAATCGTATGTTAGGTCGACATTGGAGCGCCCTTGGCACTGCTGAGGAGATTTAAATGTTGGTCGACAACGGAGCGCCCTTGGCACCGCTGAGGAGAAATATGCTCGCGAGGACCAAATACAAGTACTTTGTTTATAGATGGCAAAATAATCAACGGGGCGTCATTAGCACCGTTGGGGAGAAAATCCACTCAGGCCGTCGTAAGCGAAATTCCAATAATTTGATAAGCTCATGGGTTGTATTAGCAGTCACGAACTTTCGCTGGCGGATAAATGTCATAATTGTCTATAATATGTTGAAGAGAACGCTGATCCGGACGAAGAAAAACATCTAAAAAGGAACCATATATGCAAAAAATAATCATGAGACGTTGAGGAAGAGGCGCATGAACCCCGGGCCCACGAATAACGAACTCCACAACGAACTTGCAACAAGTTTTGCTGAAAACTTGCTGGGAAAGAGGCGCAGCAAATGCTGCGTCTTCTCCCAAGGTTGTCCCTGTCTGGGTAAAATAGAAACTCAGCCCGAGTTTTCATTTTATTTCAAAACACAAACCTCTCGACCTCTTCTTTGAAACTCGACCAAATCCCACAAAATTCCGCCAAAGCTCGATCAAAACCCGCCATTAATCACAACTAATCGAGGTATGTACTTTTTTTTGCATTTGTAGCTTGATTTGAGTCAACAAATTAGGGTTTTGATGAGTGGGTCGTTGTCCACTTTCAAAAAATATTTATATCCAACTTAGTATAGCAAGTAAGTCGGAGTCGAACCCATAGGATGGCGTGTACCAAGTTCTAAGTCCATCTACTCTAATCATGCAAGTGTCACAATTATGGAGGATTTGTAGTCTAAACTAATGAAAGCAATAAATGACAAGTATTAAATCAATAAAAGGGGAAAACTAGGAAGAGTGGGTTCATATGGATGATCAAATGGTAATCCAAGGGATGAGTCTAGTGTTTGTTCAAGGTCATGGTAGAATAGGGCCGACCCTTTCGGTCCTACGGCCCTTAGGTCGGGTTGGGCTAGCGACACGCGTACACCCTCTTTCCCCTATTAGTCTAGTGCATGGTCTAACCTACCACCGAGGCTTTCTATCTTACGATGGAGGTTGAAGGGTAGTCTAGCAAGACTTGAGGCTTTCGATCTTACAAGGTTTGCTTGGACAAAAGAGAATCAATGCATGTTTTGTCTTTCACGCATTTCATCAAACATAACATGT
The DNA here is from genome assembly GCA_018983105.1 of Silene uniflora. NCBI lineage: Eukaryota > Viridiplantae > Streptophyta > Magnoliopsida > Caryophyllales > Caryophyllaceae > Silene > Silene uniflora. Next base: position 12,557 of record JAGPOY010002225.1, on the reverse strand, counting down.
GCACTAGAAGACTAGATAATAAAACAACAATTTAATCAACCAATCAACTCATCATGATATGGATTTACCCTTTAAGGTTCCCCATAATTCCCCCATTAATCCTAGGAAGGTTACTACTCACTCATCATCATGGAAGTCGTGCAATTAATGGTGTTAAACATTATAGCAAGAAGAAGCATGATGAATAAAGCAAGGTAATTAACAAGGATGAACAGTAAAATAAGTAAGGAGTAAAGGGATTATAGCAACTTGAAGAAAATTAACAATAATTAAGGAAATAGAGAAGAAATCCCCTTTTGATTGATGAAGAGTTGTCAATTCTTCATATACAACCCAAGAATTCTTCAATAACAATACTAGATCTAAGTTTGATTGTGGAATAGTTAAGGAAAGATTAAAGTAATTGTTTAGTAATTAATCTAATATACTTCTAATTGGGACTAATCTCCCTTATGGAGGCTCTCTCATTATTCTTAATACAAGCTTTCTTATTTATACTAAGTACAAGAATTAGGTTAAGTAGAGGTGGAGTGTCGCACAAGGACATGGCGGAGTTGTGAGGAGTAGTCCGGGTCTTCAGGGAGCCGCCCGGGTCAAATGTTCTTCGAACCTGCTCGAGTCATTTTCGTCTCGCTCGGGTAGGTCACAACCCGCCCGGGTTCTTCTCAAGTCGCCCGGGTTCATGGTATAAGTGCTCCTTTTTGCTTCGTCCTGGTGCAAAACCCGTGGGGGATGCTCTACTTAGCTCCGAATATTTACTTAGGCCTTTGGTTACGTCTCCCTTACATGCTAGGTCCTTGGATGTCGTCCATTTAGCTCCGAAATGCCTCGTTCAAGCATGGATTGGCTCCTCCACCCACAAGCAAACTTAAATCCGATAGAAAAGCAAATAGGAAACTAAAGAAGTCGAAAGGACCCTAATAAGTACGTAAAAGCGTGTAAAATGGGGCTCGCTAAGAGGGTAAAAGTGCGTCAAAGCATGTAAAAATAAGCACCAATAGGAATGCGACCATCTCAAGATTGATTAGAGTCAATCCTTCACGAGGGGCTTCTTGTTCAACCTTCTCACTCTTACGTTGGCCTTATCATCATAGCCCTTCCGGCTCTTCAAACTAGTGGGCTTAAAATCTTTGTCATCGGGAGGTTTCCATTATCTCCCGCCCCCTTCAAAGGTAATGATGATGACATTTGAATTTATCAATCCTTCAGGAGTATAAGGAGAATGGTCATAGTCATGATGATGGGATAGCTTAGGAGTAGAGATTGTAGATGCCAAATCTCTACAAGCGGTTTCATCCATGGCTTCATTCTTGAGCTCCTCCACCAAGTACTCTTTTGACGACACTATGACCTCTTTGAGGAGGTCCTCAATATCGCCCTCAAAAGCCATAAGTTCTAAGGTGGGATCAATGAGGTCTTCATAGTTAATGGGGAAGAGACACTTATTCTCTTCATATCCCAAGCTTCAAACTTCTCAAGAATGGGATCCTCAATTAAGGAAATCTCACAACTCCATTCACCTTCCAATATGTCATCTTCGCTCCATGAGTCATTGCATGACTCATAATCCTCATCATCATCCATTTGGTTGTCATCATCACTTTCTCCATATGAGTCATAAATAGGAGCTTCATATTTACATCTTAGCTCCCTTACAACCAATTCAACATCCTCTTTGAAAGTGAATTCCTCATATTCCCAAAAGTTAAGAGTATTCGGTTTACTCAACCTCATATCCTCTTCATCAAACACTACACTATCATATTCGCAATGATATATAGTAGTGAATTGGTTGGTTGACTCATAGGCACTTCCAAATTTGTCTTCACAAGGGCCATGTATATAATCATTGTCCCTTCTCATAACTCCCTCATATTCACACTCATAGATAGCGTATATGCGCAAGAATTGATGAGGTTTAGTTGGAGGGGTGGTCACAAGGGTAACTTCATAATGCCTTCCAATCTCTTCTTCTTTATCACTTTCTTTATCAATAGGCTCTTGGAAAGATTCCAAGTGAGCCAGTTGAGTCTCCAACATTTGCCTATACTCCACAAGGTCATTTAACAACTTATCCTTCTCCTCACTCTCCTTTTGTTTTTGCTCAAAGAATTGTTGTTGGTCTTGAAGCATTTGTAGTACCAAGGTTTGTATGAGAGGGTTTTGGTTGTTTTCATGATGTTTTTGGGTTTAAAGTTGGTTAAGTGAATGAAATTGGAAGTTTGGTTTTGTGAGTTTTGTTCTTGTGGGTGGATATTTGGGTTTTGACATGAAAAATTGGGATTATAGTGGGAATTTTCATTGTTGTGAGGAAAGTAAGCATGGGTTTGTTCCTAAAATCCTCTATACCCATTGAATTTGTACCCAAAAGATCTACCATGGCAAGGCACTTCTTGTGTAAAGCCTTGCATCAACATAGTTGTTTGGGTGAAAGTATCAACTACAAACGCAAATAACTCAAAAACGGTACAAACGACCTTGAGGAACAAGTTCCTCATGGTTAAAACACAATTAAAATCGACAAACAAGCAAGAACTTAATCACTAAACAATGTCCCCGGCAGCGGGGGCATTTTGATGAGTGCATCGTTGTCCACTCTAAAACAATATTTATATCAAACTTAGTATAGCAAGTAAGTCGGAGACGAACCAAAAGGATGGCGTGTACCAAGTTCTTAGTCCATCTACTCTAATCATGCAAGTGTCACAATTATGGAGGATTTGTAGTCTAAACTAATGAAAGCAATAAATGACAAGTATTAAATCAATAAAAGAGGAAAACTAGGAAGAGTGGGTTCATATGGATGATCAAATGGTAATCCAAGGGATGAGTCTAGTGTTTGGTCAAGGTCATGGTAGAATAGGGTCGGCCCATAGGTCGGGTCGGGCTAGCGACACGCGTACACCCTTCTTCCCCTACTAGTCTAGTGCATGGTCTAACCTACCACCGAGGCTTTCTATCTTACGATGGAGGTTGAAGGGTAGTCTAGCAAGCGTTGAGGCTTTCGATCTTACAAGGTTTGCTTGGACAAAAGAGAATCAATGCATGTTTTGTCTTTCACACATTTCATCAAACATAACATGTGCACTAGAAGACTAGATAATACAACAACAATTTAATCAACCAATCAACTCATCATGATATGGATTTACCCTTTAATGTTCCCCATAATTCCCCTATTAATCCTAGCAAGGTCACTACTCACTCATCATCATGGAAGTCGTGCAATTAATGGTGTCAAGTTGTCAACCATTATAGCAAGAAGAAACATGATGAATAAAGCAACGTAATTAACAAGGATGAACAATAAATTAAGTAAGGAGTAAAGGGAATATACCAACTTGAAGAAGATTAACAATAATAAAGGAAATAGAGAAGAAATCCCCTTTTGATTGATGAAGAGTTGTCAATTCTTCATATACAACCCAAGAATTCTTCAATAACAATACTACATCTAAGTTTGATTGTGGAATGATTAAGGAAAGATTAAAGTAATTGTTGATTAATTAATATAATCTACTTCTAATTGGGACTAATCTCCCTTATGGAGGCTCTCTCCTTATTCTTAATACAAGCTTTCTTATTTATACTAAGTACAAGAATTAGGTTAACTAGGGGTGGAGTGTCGCACAAGGACATGGAAGAGTTGTGAGTAGTAGTCCGGGTCTTCAGGGAGACGCCCGGGTCAATTGTTCTTCGAACCCGCTCGGGTCATTTTCGTTTCGCTCGGGTTGGTCACAACCCTCCCAAGTTCTTCTCCAGTCGCCCAGGTTCCTGGTATAAGTGCTACTTTTTGTTTCGTCCTGGTGCAAATCCCGTGGGGGTGACCTCCTAGCCCGTGGGGGGCTGCTCTACTTAGCTCCGAATCTTTACTTAGGCCTTTGGTTACGTCTCCCCTACATGCTAGGTCCTTGGATGTCGTCCATTTAGTTCCGAAATGCCTCGTTCATGCATGGTTTGGCTCCTCCACCTACAAGCAAGCTCAAATCCGATAGAAAAGCAAATAGGAAACTAAAGTGGTCGAAAGGACCCTAATAAGTACGTAAAAGCATGCCAAATGGGGCTCACTAAGGTGGTAAAAGTGCGTCAAATATGGTCATATCAGGTTTATACACCCAAATAAGTCGACTCCAAATAAATTTTCCCCATGAAATTGACATTAGAAATGCTTAATTGATCATGCGAGGAGCGTAACCATATGTCTGTTTCGAATTTTCGTTGAGTATTAAGGATTTGAGAGCAAAATGTGACGATCTTTGCTATACCGTAAAAATGGCTTGAAACTGCCCTTATACTATTCGGCTCTTGATGAAACTTGACGTTTTGGAACCCTTGAGTAATGGGTAAACTTGCTATCATGCCGGATTTTCAATTTGTGACAGCTCCTCCGGGACACTTTTTTCATGGCATACATGCCATATAATCTAAATGCAAGCTCCTAACAACACATAGGCACACAAACTGCAACAACAAAACACACAACGACCTCCTTGACATATAAGCCCATCCTACTCATATGAACAATGAAAATAAATGGAAGGAAATAAGGGATTAGAACGATCATACCAAGCGGTCTTCATATGTCCCTTGCTAATGTCTCAAATGAAGTGTTGTACTTATCCGAGAAGAGAACAATAGCACACAAGTATATATAATTCTATACTACAAAAGAAAGAACATGTTTTTGGCTTTTGTATTTTTCAAAATTTTCAAATTTTTATGGTTTTTTTTTTGGGAAAAGAAAGAACATATTTTTGAGAATTTTTCAAAATTTTTCAAATTTTTATGGATTTTCGAATATAAATTCCCATCCCCCACTTTATTACGGACATTGTCCTCAATGTACAAGGTAGGAGTCGGAAATGAAAATGAAAGACGTGTTTTTGTATTTTTATAGTTATGGAATTGAAATACAAATGCAATGTATGATATGAATGAATGCATGCTCTAACTAAATGCATTTCTACATGATATATACCACAAATAATGCAATCTAAATTACACTAAGTGATGCATGATTTCTATTAAGTTGGAAGCTAATTTAAATTAGCTTAGGTCACCTATGATCAAACCTCCCCAAACCAAACCAAACACTATTGCTAGTGCAAAAAGGAGGAGATTTGGTCATGGGCGACTATGTATGAAAGCATGAATGCAAGTGAAGCTAATATGGTATAAATGTATGATGCAACTTAGAAATACTATACAATGCAAAGTTAGCAACATGAGGGAAAGAGTAAAGGAAAGAAATATCATACAAATGGAGGGGTGGTTGGTGGAGAGGGTTCATTGGTTGCCAAACCCTTCTTCGTCGAAGAAGCTACTTTCTCCGTATTCCCCACGTCCTCCGCGGCTCCCTTGGCCTTCTTGGCCACCATAATTGCTATACCCGTCGTACCCGCCACATCCTCCACGGCTCCCTTGGCCTTCATTTTCGTTCCCATGGTTGGGGAACAAGGGCTCCGGTTGTGCCCAAGAGGGCAATGGTCCTCTTCGGTCTATGTACCCTAGTGTCCCACATTGAAGGAGAAAGAGAGATTATACCACTTTATAACCAAGGGGGCTACCCCTCCTATTGCAATTGGTTTTAGGATGGAACCTCCCTTGTGTTGTTAAAGTGGTACGTCTCTCCTCCTATCAGATACGGCCGAGACCCATTTGCATGATTCAACATGGTATCAGAGCCCACAGCTAAAGACCTGGGTATGATGAATTAACTGGGCCATTTGTGCCAGCTGGAGCTGAGGCTTTGTTGGCCCAGTCTGAGCTAGTTTGCAGTCGGAGAAAATTCCGTCCGTTGATGGCTCCGGTCTGATTTAAAAGTGGGCCTCACATGTGTGGGGGGAGTGTGAAGAATCTCATATTATCCCACATGTAAGTGTCCCACATTGAAGGAGAAAGAGAGATTGTACCACTTTATAACTAAGGGGGCTACCCCTCCTATTGCCAATTAGTTTTATGATGGAACCTCCCTTGTGTTTTTAAAGTGGTACGTCTCTTCTCTTATTGGGTACGGCCCAGGCCCATTTGCATGATTCAACTTGATGGGCCATTTGATGGTAGTCGGGATATTGGGCAAGGTAACTGTTCTCCCTACCTTCGTGCACATTGATATCAACGCTACTAATCATCCCCATCAAGGTCTCAATAGTCGGTGGCCTCTCGGGGTAGTGTTGCATGTAAGGCACTTGTTGGTAGGGGTAGGGAGGGATATGCGTATAGGGATGAGGTGGTCGAAGCCGTATGTTGGGCATAGGATGTTGGTGTTGTTGTTGTGGTATTGCCGCATCAAGATATTCACCGTCTTCACTATCACCACCCCCTTGTTGTTGTGGGAGTTTCAAGGGCTCAATTGGGAGGAGGTAGTTGGGCCTCTCTCCGTATTAACTCATCCAGGGCTCGGTGTTGTGTATAATTTACCCAGTAAGCACTAGGGGAGCATAATCCTTGGTGTGCCACACACACCACATCCCCATCCTCATTATAAATGCACCACTTATGGTGCCGAAAAAAAGCTATCTTATCAATCAAAGTGCAGTGTAAACAACAAGCCTTAGTCAGAAATTGAAGTACTGACAAGATTGAAGAACTCTGACAGACAAGCAATGTAATAAACACTCAGACAATTACTAAAAATAGCAAATGATTTTTAAAAATCATGAAAATTGGTGACAAATTAGTTTAATGTGTTTACTAATATTGTTCCAAATTTCAGAATTTTTCAAGGTGTTTAAGTATTTTTAATAAATTCCTGAACTCAAACTATCCTGCTCTGAACTGTGAATCAGACAGGCTTTCTGAGGCAACTTTTAGGACTCGAATGAAATTGTAACTGGGGGATATAATTATCAAGTTAAGAACCACAGCAAGCACAGGTAAATAACTCAAGAATTTGGCCCTTGAATGGTTTAATCACAGCAAGCACAGAAATAAACCAATCTTAGGCAAACAATGAGACCAAATCAAACCACAGCAAGCACAGGAATGAAATGAGACTCACCAACAGGTAATTAATCAACACTAAAGAGTGTCACTAAGCCTGACTTGACTCTTAACTTTGTAAGAATAAAGATTTGCAAATGTTTGAGAGAAATCTCAGGGTTTTCATTAATCAAAGTCTGACGAAAAACAGACTGTTGCATGGTCCTTAAATAGGCCTGCTTAGGGTTGGCTTACATGCTTAAGGAAACCTAAAATATTACATCCAAGGGCCAGGATTCCATCTGGGAATTACATAAACATAAATAAATATAATACAAACTGAGACAAGATGAATTAAATGTAAACCGAGCAAGAACAAAAGTAATGCAGGTTGATAGAGACATGTTGCTGTTGTGGCTTGGCTGCTTGTATAGCCTCAAGCTGTGGCTTGTACTCTAGTTGTGAGGTGTTAACTGAAACTAGGTAGATCCATGCTCAAGGTCTTATGCAAGTCTCCTTCTTTGCTTGGCCAGAAATTGCAAATTACTTTCCATAAAGCAGTCTTGTCCTCTTCTGCAACATGGCTCAGTTTTGAATTCTGTGGTTATCAATCTTGTATGGACTTAGGCTAGCTCCTTGGGGATTTGTTTGGACTTAGAAATAGGGTGACTCAGCTGGCCATGGTGTCTGCTGGTCCTTGGCTTACCTCTTCTTTGGACATAGGTGACAGATTAATTGGCATGAGTGGATTGACCCCATACACAACTTCAAATGGACTGTGACAGGTTGCATTAGATGGTGCTCTGTTGAATGCAAATTCAGCCTGAGCCAGCTTCAAATCCCAATCTTTCAGGGACTTGCTAACAATGCATCTCAGAATCCTCCTAAGAGTTTTGTTTGTGACTTCAGTCTGGCCATCTGTCTGTGGGTGGTGTGCAGTGCTGAATAGCAGTTTTGTTCCCAGTAATTTCCATAAGGTCTTCCAGAAGTAGCTCATGAATTTAGTGTCCATGTCAGACATTATAGTCTTTGGAATCCCATGTAGTCTCACTACTTCCCTGAAATAGAGCTCAGCAACTCCTGCAGCATCTTCTGTTTTGGTGCAGGCTATGAAATGAGCCATTTTGCTGAACCTGTCCACCACAACCATCACTGAATCCTTCCCCCTTTGTGTCCTTGGCAGAGCAACAATGAAATCCATGCTCACATCCTGCCATGGTTTATCAGGGACTGGTAGAGGTGTGTATGGCCCTTTCTGAAATGAGCTTTTGGCCATTTGACACACTGAGCATCTCCTTAAAATTATCTGAACATCTCCCATCATTCTTGGCCAATAAAATTGATCCTGCAATATCTCTAGGGTTTTTTGGACCCCAAAATGGCCTCCCATTCCTCCTGAATGAATTTCTCTGATCAACAAATCCCTGTATGAGCCTCTAGGGACACAGAGTCTTTTTCCCTTGAATAGGAATCCATTTTGTAACAGATATTTCTTGCCCTGGGTGGTTTTCCCTTCCTTCAGTAGGATCCATTCCTCAGAAAAATCAGGATCCTCCTGATACAGCTCTTTCATGAACTCAAATCCCAGAACTTTACTTTCCATGACAGTCAGCATGGAATGCGTCCTTGACAGTGCATCAGCAACAACATTAAGCTTTCCTTATTTGTTCTTGCTAGAAAAGGTGAAGGACTGCAAGTACTCAACCCATTTGGCATGCCTGTGATTCAACTTATGCTGGCTGCTGATAAATTTCAAAGCTTCATGATCTGAGTGTAGGACAAATGGCTTTGGTTTGAGATAGTGACTCCAATGCATTACGACCTCACTATAGCATAGAACCTTTATCATAAGTGGAATATTTCAGCTTGGCACCATTCAATTTTTCACTGAAATAAGCCACAGGTTTCTGTTCCTCAATCAGAACAGCTCCAATCCCTACCCCACTTGCATCACATTCAATCGCAAACAGTTTCTCCAAATTTGGTAGTTTCAGAATTGGAGTCTCACAAATGAGCTTCTTAATCCTTTCAAAAGAGTGTTGAGCTTCACTGGTCCACTGAAAGTCCCCTTTTTGCATGCACTCAGTGATAGGTGCTACAACAGTGCTGAAGTTCCTGATAAATCTTCTGTAGAAGGAGGCCAAACCATGGAAACCTCTTACTTCTGTAATGGTTTTTGGGATTGGCCATGTCTGTATTGCTTCTATCTTCTCTTGGTCAACTGAGATACCCCTCCCAGATATGATGTAGCCCAGAAAAGCTATTTCTGTGACCATGAATGAGCACTTCTCTAGTTTTCCAAACAGCTTTTGTTCCTTGAGCAATCTGAACACAGATTCCAGGTGCAGCAAATGTTCAGATGGACTGTTGCTGTAGATGAGTATGTCATCAAAGTACACAACAGCATACTTGCCCAAGCATGGCCTCAACACCTCTATCATTAATCTCATCAAGGTGTTGGGTGCATTTGACAGGCCAAAGGGCATGACCAGTCATTCATACAACCCATGCTTTGTCTTGAAAGCAGTTTTCCACTCATCCCCTTTCCTGATTCTGACTTGGTGATAGCCCTGTCTGAGATCTATCTTTGAGAAGACAGTGGCTTCACTCAATTCATCCAGCATATCATCCAATCTTGGGATTGGAAACCTGTATTTCACTGTGATGTTGTTGATAGCCCCGCTATCTGTACACATCCTCCAGGTTCCATCTTTCTTTGGCACAAGCAAAGCTGGTACTGCACATGGACTAAGGGACTCTCTCTCACAAATCCCTTGGTCATTAATTCCTCAATCTACTTCTGCAGTTCCTTGGTTGTAATGGGATCACATCTGTATGCAGGTCTGTTAGGTAACACAGAACCTGGTACTAGATTAATGTGATGTTCAATGCCTCTCAGAGGTGGCAATGCACTAGGCAACTCATCTGGAAACACTTCCGGATATTTCTAAATCAAAGGAATCACTTATGTTGGCACATCATTTCCCTTCCCTTCTTTGAATTCCCTTGACAACAGCATCAGAACTGGTTGTTCCTGCTTAATCTCCTTAATCATGGCTGCCTCAGATAAGAACAACACTCCATTAATCTCTTCAGGCATGTTTGGACTGCCATACCCTTTCTTATTTGGTGGTAAGGGAATCAAAGTGATTTTCTTTCCCAAATGTTTGAAACTGTAAATGTTATCCCTTCCCAGGTGTGTAGCATTCATGTCAAACTCCCATGGTCTGCCTAGTAGTAAGTGACAGGCATCCATAGGGACCACATCACACACTACTTCATCCTTATACATTTTTCCAATAGAAAAATTCACAGTACATTGCTTATCCACTTTCACCTCTGAGCCCGGATTCAACCATCTCAGCTTATATGGGTTTGGGTGGTTAGTTTTGGGTAGGCTCAGTTTGTTGACCATGGTGATGGATGCTACATTGGTACAGCTTCCCCCATCAATGATCAGATTACACACCCTATCCCTGATAGTGCCTCTGCTCCTAAATATCAAGGATCTCTGGTCAGGCTCTAAAGGGGCTTGCTGAGAGTACATGACTTTCCAAAGGACTAAGCTGTGACCAGTATTAGGTGGGGAACAACCATTTCATCATTGGTTTCTTCTTCAGGTTCTATCTCCTCCAATACCAGTGTGTCATCTCCTTCATTCTCAATGAGACCTTCCCTTTCCTACTCCTCAATCTCCATCAAGTTAAGGGTTCTGTTGGAAGGGCAGTCCTTCCTATAATGCCCAAAGCCCTGGCACTGAAAGCATCTAATCTTTTCTCTTGCCAAGGAGGGTAAACCTTGGTTCCCATAGGAGCCTTTCCTTTGTCAACTGAACCCTGGTTACTTGGCTTGGGTGTTTTTGTGGTTTTTGGATTTACAAAAGGTCTGGAAACAGGTTTGGTAGGATATTTTGGGGTGATAGGCTTGATCTTCCCTAGTTTTTCAACTCTTAAAGCCAGATTGACATCCTCATCAAATGTCCAGACTTGCTGCATCCTCACTCTGCCAGCAATCTTAGGATCTAAGCCTTTTACAAACCTAGCCAATTTCTGCTCAGGTTTCTCAGTCACCTCACACTGCAGAGTCAACTGCTCAAAGTTCCTCAAATAGGATTCAACAGATTGTTGATCCTGTTTCAGCTGAGTGAACTTAATGAATATATCCTGGGTGTAGTCTTTGGGTATGAACTTGTATTTTAATTTCTTTTCCAGCTTTGGCCAAGCTCTAATGAGTTCCTTTCCATTTCTAATTCTCTGATGTTTCATGCTATCATACCACAAGGAGGCATAGCCTTTGAATTTAAGGATGGCAACTTTAAATGATTTTCTGTCATCATATTCCTTAAATTCGAAGACTCTTTCAACAGATCTAAGCCAGTCTAATAAATCATCAAGATTAAGGCTACCATGGAATTCAGGAATTTTTACCTTAATATCCTTGTTGTTGTGGTGTTGATGGCCTCTCCCTGCTCCCATTGCAAGGCCTCTCCCTCTTCCTCTTCCTCTGATGGGAGGTTGTGCTCTGTGAAAAGCTTGGAGTAAGCCTTGTATGTCTTCAGTCAAAGCTCCAAATCGTTCTTCCATCCTGGCCTCAAGACCAGCAATTCTCTCTTCACTCATGAGTTATTTTTTGTGTTTTTAAATGTAGCTGGGATAAAGATTGAATTTTTCCTCACCACAGGACTAACACAAGATGGAATTGTGTTAAACCTGGCTCCTAGATACCAAAGCTGCAGTGTAAACAACAAGCCTTAGTCAGAAATTGAAGTTCTGACAAGATTGAAGAACTCTGACAGACAGGCAATGTAATAAACACTCAGACAATTACTAAAAGTAGCAAATGATTTTTAAAAATCATGAAAATTGGTGACAAATTAGTTTAATTTGTTTACTAATACTGTTCCAAATTTCAGAATTTTTCAAGGTGTCTAAGTATTTTTAATAAATTCTTGAATCCTGCTCTGAATTGTGAATCAAACAGGCTTTCTGAGGCAACTTTTAGGACTCGAATGAAATTGTAACTGGTGGATATAATTATCAAGTTAAGAACCACAGCAAGCGCAGGTAATTAACTCAACAATTTGGCCCTTGAATGGTTTAATCACAGCAACCACAGAAATAAACCAATCTTAGACAAACAATGAGACCAAATCAAACCACAACAAGCACAGGAATGAAATGAGACTCACCAACAAGTACTTAATCAACACTAAAGAGTGTCACTAAGCCTGACTTGACTCTTAACTTTGTAAGAATAAAGATTTGCAAATGTTTGAGAGAAATCTCAGGGTTTTCATTAATCAAAGTCTGACGAAAAACAAACTGTTGCATTGTCCTTATATAGGCCTGCTTAGGGTTGGCTTACATGCTTAAGGAAACCTAAAATATTACATCCAAGGGCCAGGATTCCATCTGGGAATTACATAAACATAAATAAATATAATACAAACTGAGACAAGATGAATTAAATGTAAACTGAGCAAGAACAAAAGCAATGCAGGTTGAGAGAGACAGGTAGTTGTTGTGGCTTGGCTGCTTGTATGGCCTTGAGCTGTGGCTTGTACTCTAGTTGTGAGGTGTTAACTGAAACTAGGTAGATTCATGCTCAAGGTATTATGCAAGTCTCCTTCTTTGCTT